>PVIA01005085.1:0-122766 GCA_004024845.1 Tonatia bakeri
TCCACCCACCCCAAACAAAAACAAACTAAGCAAACAACTAGAACAGGAACAGCATCACAGAAATGGAGATCACACGGTGGATTATCAGTGGAGGAGTGGGAGGGTAAAAGGGGGTAAAAGGTACAGAGAATAAGTAGCATAAATGGTAGGTAGAGCTTGATTGGGTGGGAGGTAGGGACGGGGGGTGGGAGGGCTTGAATGGGAGTAAGGGGGAGAAAACTGTACTTGAACATTCATTTAAATAAAAAAAAATGGTAGGTAGAAAATAGACAGGAGGAGGTTAAGAATAGTATAGGGAATGGAGAAGCCAAAGAACTTATATGTATGACCAATGGACATGAACTAAGGGGAGTGGGAATGTGGGTGGGAGGGTGCAGAATGGAGGGGAATTAAGGGGGGAAATAAGACAACTGTAATAGCATAATCAATAAAATACATTTAAAAAATCACAAAAAATTTGGAAGGGGAAATAAAAAACTTCCCAGACAAGAAAAAGCTAAAGGAGTTTGTTAGCACAAAACCAGTACTGCAACAAATGTTGAAGGTCTTTCTTTAAGAAGAAGCACAAGAGAAAGAAAATAAAACAGACAGAAAAATTCTAACAATAAAATGGCATTACAAATATATCTATCAATAATCACCTTAAACATACCGTATTTTTAGGACTATAAATGCACCAGACCATAAGATGCACCCAGGTTTTAGAGGAGGAAAATAGGAAAAAATTTTTGAAGAAAAAATATGGTGAAATATTTAATAACATAAATAACATAGGCTGCCACCCCCTACTCAGCAAGCCAGGTAAGCTACATTCAGACTATAAGACACACCCCCATTTTCCTCCCAAACTTTTTTTTGGGAAAGTACATCTTATAGTCCAAAAAACATGGTGGCTTAAATGCTCCAACCAAAAGACATAGGGTAGCTGAACAGGTAAGAAAATAAGACTCACATATATGCTGCCTCTCAGAGAGCCATCTCAGATCCAAACACACACAGACTAGAAGTAAAGGAACAGAAAAAGATACTTCATGCAAATGGGAATGAAAAAAAGGCCGGGGTAGCTGTATTTATATCCAACAAAATAATCTTTAAAACCAAGGCTATAGATAGAGACAAAGAGTGACATCCACGTAAATAAAGGGAACAATCCAACAAGAGGATATAACCCTAGTAAACATTGATGGACCCAACATAGGAACACCTAAATATGTAAAGCAAATCTCGGTGGACATAAATGGAGACACTGACAGAAATGTAGACCTAGTCGGGGGTTTTAACATTGACTGTGATGGATAGATCTTCCAGGCAGAAAATCAACAAGGAGACAGTGATCTGAAATGACGCACTAGGTCAAATGAATTTAATTGATATATTCAGAGCATTTTACCCCTAAATCAGCAGAATATACATACTTATCAAATGCACATGGAATATTTTCTAGGTAGACCACATGTTAGGACACAAGACAAGTCTCAATACACTTAAGATTGAAATCATATCAAGCATTTTTTCTGACCATGATGAAACTAAAAATCAATCACAAGAAGAACATTGAAAAACACACAAAGACATGGAAATTAAATAACACATTATTAAACAATGAATGGGTTAACAATGAGACCAAGGAAGAAATCAAAAGATACCTTGAAACAAATGAAAATGAGGATACAACAATACAAAATCTGTGAGGCATTGGCAAAGCAATCCCAGGAGGAACATTCATAGCATTACAGGCCTATTTCAAAAATCAAGAAAAAGGTCAAATAAACAATGTAACTTTACACTTAAAGGAACTTGGAAATGAACATAAAACAAAGCCCAAAGTGAGTGGAAGGAAGGAAATAATAAAGATCAGAGAAGAAATAAATGAAATAGAGTTTAAAAAATGATACAAAAATATCAATGAATCCAAGAGCCAGCTCTTGGAAGAGATAAACAAGATTGACAAAACTTTAACCAGACTCATCAAGAAAGAGGGTGACAAGAGAGAGGGCCCAAATAAGTAAATTCAGAGATGAAAGAGAAGAAATAACTGACATCAAAGAAATACAATGAAATATTAATTTCTTAATATTGTAAGAAAATATTATGAACAGCTATATGCCAAAAAAACTGGACAACCTGGATGAAGTGCATATCTCTAGAAACATACAATTTTCCAAAGTTAAATCAGGAGGAACCAGAAGATCGGTCAGATAGATTACACCTAGTGAAATTGGAGCATTAATAAAAAAACTCCCAAGGAACAAAAGCCCTGGAATGAATGACCTCACAGGTGAATTTTATCAAACATTCTGAGAAAAGCTCACACTCTCCTTCTCAAACTATTTCAAAAAATTTTAGAGGAAGGACTCTCCCAAGTTCATTTTACCAGGCCAGCATTATCCTAATTCCAAAACCAGTTGAAGACACTACAAAGAAAGAAAATTATAGGGAGATATCCTTGATGAACATAGATGATAAGACCCTCAACAAAATGTGAGCAAACGGAATACAGAAATGCATCGAAAAGATCATACACCATGATCGAGTGGGATTTAGTTCAAGAATGCAAGATTGGTACAACATTGGCTAATCAATAAATGTGATTCACCACATAAACAAAATAAAGGATAAAAACCACATGATCACATCAACAGATGCAGCAAAAGCATTTGGTAACATACAATAAAAACTCTCAGCAAAGTGGGACTAGAGGGAACATACCTAAACATAATAAAGGCCATATATGACAAAGACACTGCCAGTATCATACTCAATGGGCATAAACTGTAAGCATTCCCCTTAAGATCGGGAACAAGACAGGGATGTCTGCTTTCACCTCTCTTATTCACCATAGTACTGGAAGTGCTAGCCACAGTAATCAGACAAGAAGAAGAAATAAAAGGCATCCAAATTGGAAAGGAAGTGGTAAACTGTCTTTATTCGTAGATGACATGATACTGTACATAGAGAACCCCAAAGATACTACCAAGAAACTACTAGAACTGATAAATTCAGCAATGTAGCAGGATACAAAATTAATATCCAGAAATCAGTTGCATTTTTATATGCCAATGATGAACTAACAGAAAGGGAAATTAAGAAAACAATCCCATTCATAATTGCCTCAAAAAGAATAAAATACCTAGGAATAAACCTAACCAAGAATGTGAAAGACCTGTAGTCAGAAAATTAGAAGATATTGAAGAAAGAAATTGAAGAAGATACAAGTGAGTGGAAGCACATACCGTGTTCATGGATTGGAAGAATTAACATCACTAAAATGCCCATACTACCCAAAGCAATCTATAGATTCAATGCAATTCTTATCAAGATTCCAATGATGTATTTCACATTACTAAAACAAGTATTTCAAAAATTTACATGGAACCACAAAAGGTCCCACATAGCAACAGCAATCCTGAGAAAAAAGAACAAAATTGGAGGAATCATGTTATCTAATATCAAACTATACTATAGGCCATAGTAATCAAAACAGCATGGTAGTGGCATAAAAACAGACACATAGATCAATGGATCAGAACAGAGAGCCCAGAAATAAACCTACAACTTTTAGTCAGCTAATGTGTGACAGAGGAAGCAAGCACATACAATGGGCTAAAAATAGTTCATTCAATACATGGTGTTGAGAAAACTGGAATGATATGTGCAGAAAAATGAAATTAGACCACCTTCTTACACCACACAAAACAATAAATTCAAAATGGATCAAACACTTATATATCAGACCCAAAACCATAAAAATCCTAGAAGAAAACATAGGTAACAAAATCTTGGACATTGCTCACAGAAATTTTTTACTGGATATATTGTCCCAGGCAAGGGAAACAAAAGAAAAAATAAACAAAAGGGACTGATTGCGTCAAACTAAAAATTAAAACGTTTTTTTGCACAGCAAAGGAAATTAACAAAATAAAAAGACAATCCACAGAATGGGAGAACATATTCACTGATACATTTGATAAGGGGTCAATATGCAAAATTTATAAAGAACTTACAAAACTCAGCACCAAAAAAACCAAACAACCCAGTTAAAAAATATGCCAAGGAGTTGAATAGACATTCATCCAAGGAGGACATACAGATGGCCATTAGACACATGAAAAGATGCTCAACATCACTAATCATCAGAGAGATGCAAATTAAAACCACAATGAGATACCATCTCACACTTGTCAGAATGGCTATCATCAATAAATCAACAAACAACAAGTGCTAGTTAGGATGTGAGGAAAGGGGAACAGTTTTGCACTGTTGGTGGGAATGGAGACTGGTGCAGCCACTGTGGAAAGCAGTATGGAGATACCTCAAAAAATTAAAAATGGATCTGCCTTTGGACCCAGTGATCCCACTTTTGGGAATATATCCAGAGGAACCCAAAACACTAATTTGAAAGAACATAAGCACCTCTATGTTCATTGCAGCATTATTTACAATAACCAAGATATGGAAGTAGCCCAACTGTCCATCAATAGACGAGTGGGCAAAACAAGTATGGGACATTTACACAACGGAATACTACTTGGCCATAAAAATGAAGAAAATTTTACAGTTTGCAACAGTATGGATGGACCCGGAGAACATTATGCTAACTGAAATAAGCCAGTCAGAGAAAGACAAATGCCATATAAGTTCACTCATATGTGGAATATAATGAACAAACTGAAGTAACCAGGAAAATGAGGACAGACTCATAGATGGAGAGCAGGATGACAGCTAGTGGGAGGGGAAAGTTAGGGGATGAAGAGGTTGAGCATAAAGGAAAAAGGAGTCATAGACATGGACAACAGTGTGCCAACTGCTGGGGCAAGGGATGTATAAGGGGACAAAATGGTAATGGAAAAAACACAATAAAGTTTAAATTAAGAAAAAGTAAATTTAATTTAATTTTTAAAAACTAAAAATTGCATATAGTCAAGGTGTACAACATTATGATTTGATATACATATCTACAGTGAAAAGATTACTAGTCAAGCAAATTTACATATCAACTCCTCATGTGGCTACTGCATGTGTGTGTGTGTGCATGTGTGTGTGGTGAGAGCTCCTGAAACTACTAGCAAATTTCTGGTATTCAATACTAGAATACTGTATTATCAACTATACTCGTCCTGCTGTACATTAGGTAGCTAGACTTCTTGAGAGGTAATGCTATCAAGAAGGCAAAGCTTTATGCCTGGGCACAGTGGGACTAGACAGAGCACGTTCAACAGGCCTGCAGTTAACTCTGCTGTTTCAGATAACAGGATGATGTAACTGGAATGTTCCTGGGTAGGACAGTGGAGCCTCAGAGCTGCAGCTGCTGGGGGATTTAGGGTTCCTACACATTGCCAATGGCCTCAGGAATTAGGGAATGTCTCAATATCCGTGGATTTGTGTTCTTTAGTTACAGAACTGACTTCGAAATCGATGGTGTGGATGACTGGAAATCTTTCAAATTTTATTACTCCTGATAAAGCCCCAAATTCTTACTATGACCTGACCCTGGCCTACCTCACCACATTCATCTTGTGGCACTCTGCCCTTGTTCCCTGCACCCTAGTCACCCTGGGGCCTTACTTTTGGGCCCCCAAGAGCCGTATTCCTTTCCACCTCTCATTCCCTTTGTCCCCTCCTCTAGCCACTTTGCAGCTTAATTTCTTCGCAACTCAAAGTTACTTCTTCATGGAAGCCCTCTCTGACCTTCCAGATGGGGCAGGCTCATCATTTGCATGCTCTCATAGCATCTTTCCCATGTAACACTAACAATTACAATTAAATTATTAATTGAATAATTAGTTGTTTAATGTCTGCTTCCTCCCCCCATTTGATTGTAAGCGTTGATTTGCTGCTTCCCTATCTATGATAGAAGATGCTTCATAAATATCTGAGGGAATTATTGACCAAAAGCTAAAAATGAGTTAGAAGTGGGTGTACACATTCTGCACAGAAAATAAATAAGAAGAAACATAAATTAGAAAGGACATACTTGTCCACCCTCTCCCCACCCCAGCCTTTCTTGGTACTGAGAATGGGAAGTCAGAGGCAGTGACAGAAAGAGGCAGAAAACAGGGAGCAGGCGCAGGCCGAGTTGCCCAATCAATTCTCTAGACACCTGGGGATGATGAAGAAAAGCTGTTGTCTGATGCCTCAGCACCGATCTCATATTCTCCAGCAAAAGAAAATCAAGTTGAGCAATATAAGCAGAAGAAACCTTAAAAAATGTGAGAATAGTAAACCCACCCACTCTGCTGACTGATTTGCCAGGGTCTGGGCTTGAGGCCTGAAGTGATAACAGGTTCAGACCATCAGAAATTATTTTAACTGGTGTCCTGACATCTGGGGAATTCAAGAGCCAGCAAAACAAAGAGGGCTATTTATAAACTGTTTGTAGCTCTCTAGACCATCAGAAAACAAACACATCAAGGCATCCCTCATACATTGTTACAAGAATTCACCCAAATTACAAAGTAGTAAAGAAAAAAACAATAAAATGGCAGGATTAAAACCTAAATCTTCATTTCATGATGGCAGATTTATATTTGTAGGATGTAAAGGTCTCTATGCAAGGTGTCACATTATAAACTTGGGCCTGAAAGGCTCTAACGAAATAATGCCTGACCCCAAAGGAGGATAGAGTTCAAGTTTATAGGGAACTCAGAGAAATGATTTAGGGGACCAATGAGAATGGCAAGAAAGAGACTGGTAAAATAGGTGAAGAATGGAGTGAGAAAATGAGTAAAAATAAGAGTAAGGTTGATGCAGGGAGAGAGGCAGTATACAAAGGAAAAAAATTTGACTGATAGGTTCATGGCCATTGCAAATTCTTATTTATGCATGCATGCATGCATTCATTCATTTCAATTCTTCTTTTCTTTAAAAGCTCTTTATTGGGGTATGATTGACATACAGAAAAGAGTAGATATTTAATGTATGCAACTAGATGTGTTTGGAGATAAGGATACCCCTGTGAAATTATTACCTCAGTCTTATGTCATAAGCATTCGTCACCTTCAAAAGTATCTTCTCGTGCTGTTACAGAACACAGGGGAGCCAAGGGCAATATACTATTACTGAAAGGAACCCCCCCGAGGTTCGTTATGTCCGCCACCTTATAGGAAAGACATCTCTCAATGCCAGAGATTCATGAAAAGGAAAGAAAATGTTTATTTAATGCTATACAGACTTAAAGTAGTGACCTAATGTCTTTATTAAAATCCCGAAGTCCCTTAAAACACCCACAAATGCACACAGTCCTTCCTTCCCCCCTTTGCCCAGTCTGGAGTACCATATCTCAGGAAAACAAATAGAAGTCCAAGGCTCAGGTAGCCCCCAGTTCTTCCCAGTAATCTGTCTCGGCTGGTAGTCCTCCCTTGGTTCCCGGCACCATCAGCTGTGTTGCTGGGATCTGCTAAAGCCGGGTGGTGGTTCCCCCTTCTAAAGCTGCGGGGGTCCCCAATCTGCCAAAGCCCTGTGGCTCTCTTACATGTCTACAGCCACGTAGTTCTTCACTGCCACAGCTGAGTAGTCCTCTCTGCACAGTGGCTGTGGGAGTCTCCACTCTGGCAAAGCCGCGTGGTTCTCCCTCCACTGCCCCAGCCGTGTGATTCTCTCTCCAATGGCTGCCGAATCTGGGTTTAAATCCCAGAGGCAACCTTCCTCTGCAGCCCCATTTCCGACTCCTCCCACAATTGGCTACACTTGCCAGCACTCTCAGATCCTTCCAGATTTACTGGGCTGCCATTGTGAGTCTGGGCAGGTGTGGCCCCGTGTCATGGAGCCAATCTTCTCCAAGCTCTCATGCAGGCGCTGTGACTTCGGGGACCTGTCCCCCAGTTACATCTTGGTGGGGAAGTTATTTCCATTCCCCTGGCTCAGAGCATGGCTACAGCCATTTAATGTATCTGTGTAATCAGTTAAAAGTTATAGATGTGTTAAATGAGCACATCAGAGGTTAGCTGCAAAGCTGTTGCTATGCAAAATAGCTCTCAAGGCCCTGCTCCATGTGTCCCTTCCCCCAACCAACACCTGTGGGAGGGGGATGGTGAGGACATCCTAATATTTTCTGTACATCTTGAGTTCTGGGCCCCATTCCAAATCCCTATTTGGGGCCCTCCTCTTGGCTGCACCCTGTAACAATGCCTTTTTTTTGTTATTGTTGTTCTTTTGTTGTTTTTCTTTTGTGGTAAGAACACTTAACTAAGATTTATCCCCTTAGGAAAATTTTAAGTAATCATTATAGTATTGTTAATCATAGGCTCATAATTATTCAGAATATATTCATCTTGCATAATTGAAACTTTGAACCCTTTGATTGAGACAAGGTAGAAAGAAGTTAGGGAAAACTTCCAACAAGTGGAGTGAGGAAGTAAAATTGAACACCACAGACCACATAGCTGCTAGGTTACCTCAGAGCCTCCACCTACAGGCATGATCAAATGGAATACAGTTTATGACAGGAAACTCCTGCAGTGGTCATAGAAGTCAACGACAAGAAGGACTGGCTAAAACCAGATCAATCCAAGGTGGAGGAAAAATAGACCAGAGACTGACCCCAAAGCTCATTATATCATCATTATAATAAAAATTGACACTATAAATGGAAAGGGGGCTTAGGAGGAACAAACACCATGACACTTCTGGAATGGGCCATAGTAGGAACAGATCCTCACTACAACCAGAAGGTGCAGTTAGAATTTGGTACCACCAAGTTCAGAAACCACTCACCCTTGGAAATATATAAAATGCCAAGAACTGACTGACCACAGTGTGCAACTCACTAATGAGTTCCCCTTACCCACTTGAACACATACCTTTGCTTCCTTCACAGCAGTGTATCCTGGCATATTTTTCTTTACCCAAATACAACTTGCTTCCACTCTCACTGGGACTTGTTCCTGAATACTCTCCTGTGAGAGTCAAGGGTCTGGAGGTCCCAGACCCAGAGGGGGCAAGGCCGCCTTGGCTCAGAACCTTTCTGGTGATGTGACCAGTACCTCCTCGTCACCACCAGTCCCTGAAAATCACCATTCTACTCTGCTTCTATGGGTTTGATGAGAAAATGCTTTTAATTTTGCTTCAAGTTTTGAGTTAATGTTTACTAATTGTGACATTATTCCTTTCAGTTTAAGCTAAAGGACTTGGCTTCTAAGAATTGATTAAGATCTTCTCTGTCCCTTTTCACTGTGCTGACTCTTGGGACTGTTCCATTCTCTGCTCATTTTCTGTCAGAGGCCTCTTTTTTAAAGATGTAATAAAAAGTGCTGTGGTTTACAATAGTTTATATAATAATATACAATAGATTAAAAGATATTATATCATACCACATGCATAGTTTTAACACATATTAAAACCTAATTCAAGATATAAATAATATACAATGGAATACATAACAATATTCAATAGAATATAAAAAATAGACTATGTTCTTGTTTAGCTCAGATAGTAGGTGAAAAGGAGATTCCGGTAAATTGAAGATTGTGGTAAATTCAGAATTGGAATCAGGCCTGGACACCTACATCGACCAAGTAAGACATTACTGGTATGTGTGACTTCAGCAGGTAGTGGTAGAGATTTCTATTGTAAAATTCAAACTCCATAGCCTCTGGTTTAATTATAAAATAGTCTTTTGGGGTCTCAAGTCTTACTAGGAATCACTAGTAAAATTCAAACATCTTGGAGTGGAGTTACATCTTCTGTGTTAATTCACCTACGGTTACCAGTGTTAGAGTCAACGTTCTGCTTCCTGCCTCCTACTTCTCACATTTGAGTCTACATTTCCTATTTCAAACCTGAAAATTCATACTCCTTGCTTCTTCAGATGTCTCTGTTAAAGCATCTATATGGAGGCAAAGCAGGAGAAAACTTGAAGGCAACTTTTCCCATTCTAAGTGCCTAGTACTTTTCTACTCCTAATCCTTCCCTCTTTCCTTTCTCCTGACTCCAAGGTACGTAAAACTGCTGGAGTCTTTTGTTTGGGGCTCTCTCAGCTATGAGACGATTACCGTGTTTGCTCTGATGAACCTGACTCTCAACTGGTGGGCCATTTCATGGGGAAAAAGAAAACTCCTTAGTGCTTTCTTTAGTTTTAGCTTCTGGCTTGTACCATCACAGTGAATGATTAAAGGCTTAACTCTTTCATTTTTGGCTTGTTGTTTTAGTCTGCCACTCCAACACCTGACAGCTCAGGTCTCTCTCTCTTCCCGAATTTCTCAAATAATTTTTCATTCAATTATTACCTTCTTTTCCTTATGGACTCCAATTACACCTATGTCAGACTGTTTAATATTGTCCTTATATCTTTCAGGATTTTATGCAATTGTTTTTTCCTCTTTTTTTCTTTAGATTGAATAATTTGTATTTTTTTATATTCAGATTCACTGAATTTTCCTTCTCCTACTCTCAATTTGCTGAAAACCATGTAGTGAATTTTTCAGTTTAATTATCATACTTTTCAGTTTCCATTTTTTAATAACTCCCATTTTCTCTAGTGTTTCTCTTTATGATTTGGACATATTGTCCTTTGATTCTTTGAGCATATTTATAACAACTTCTTTGATAATTTACATATATAGTACACCTCCAGGTTGGTTTCTGCTACCTGCTTTTGTTTTTTTTAGATTTTATTTATTTATTTTTAGAGAGGGAAGGGAGGGAGAAAGAGAGAGAGAGAGAGAAACATCAATGTGCGGTTGCTGGGGGCCATGGCCTACAACCCAGGCATGTGCCCTGACTGGGAATCGAACCTGCGATGCTTTGGTTCGCAGCTCGCGCTCAATTCACTGAGCTACGCCAGCCAGGGCTCTGCTACCTGCTTTTTTTCTTGACTATACATTATGTTTTACTTTGTGTGTATGTCTAGTAATTTTGATTGAATACTGGGTGTTGTGGGTGGATCAATGTGAAGGCTGGATTTTGTGATATTCTTTTATTGATTTTTGTTTTAATGGCAAGTGGTATTACTGGTAGATCACCTTGAACTTGTGTAGACTTAGTTTTATGTTTTTCAGAGTATATCTGTAAAAACTCTGACGTGTGTTCAAAGGCTTTTAACTTGTTAACAATCTCCAATCTCTGTTTCTTCTGGTATTATTACAAACTTGTTAAAACTTGGTCTTAGATTTTGGTAGGTAAGCCTATTGTAAGCCTTACTCTGGAACATGATTCTTACTCCTGAGGAGTGCTATTTCTGGTGTCTCAGCTGGATGTCTGGGCTGTCCAGATGCTGAACAGATGCTATCAAGGTCTCTTCATTCTTGCTGACAACATCTCCCAACAATTTTTAACCACTAGTATTTCTGTTCTGCTCACAATCCCAGAATAGCCAAATTCTGTTATGCTTTATCTAAACTCTCCCTCTCTCTCTATATAGTTCAATCCTTGGCTAAGTACTTGCAGGGATCTCCACATGGACTTCTGAGAACCTGTCTGCATGACTCCTCCAACTATTGTGCCCACCTCACAGAATCCACCCACTGCAGTTGCCCCAACTCTGACCTCTGCCTACTCACCTCACCAGAAGTTCTGTGTTCTGCTTGGTCTCCAGCTTACTGCTGCCCATTTGGGGGAATTGTGCTCTAGTGTAGAGCTGGGGACTCAACTTGTGAATTTCATTTCTCTCAGACATTAGTTTTGTGATTTTATACATGATTTGTGAAAATAGTTACATTTATGTATTGTATGTGATTTGTAAAAACAATTAAATCATATGTTTTGTACAGTTTTAAGTTGTTTTGGCAGGAGAACTAGTCTAATATTATTTACAGGAATTAGAAGTTCTCACTGTGGATACTTAAACAAGGGGTAATGTAAGGGTGTTGACAGTCAATGATGATGGCTATCTAACAAACCGGTGTGTAGAGGAGAGATCTTAGAGTTAAGCCCGTGAGTAGGAGGCTGTTCAGTCTTCTATGCTGAGAACTAAGATAAGGATGAAGTTAGCAGAAATGCAAACTAACAAAATGAAATACCATGATGGAAAAAGAACTATTGTGTTATTGATAAATTGGATGTGAAGAATAAATAAAGAGCTTTAAAATGGTGCCAGAAATGCTTTAAAAAAGAATCCTTATCTTCTGAAGATAAATACCAAAATATTTATCGATGAAATGATATAATGTCTGGGATTTCATTCAAAATAATCACATTTAGGGTGAGGGTGGGGAGAGGGTGGGGCTATAGGTGAGACAAGACCCATCATGAGATAATTGTTGAAGCTAGGTTATGAGTACCATGAGGGTGTATTATATGGGTTTTTCTACTTTTGTATGTACTTGACACCTTCAAATTGAAAATTAAAAAGAACAAACAAACAAAAAACATGACCAAGGTTATGAAGCTGGGAGAGGAAGAGTGCCCATTTTGAGGTAGGGAAAAGGGATAAACCAGTAGCAGTTTGTTAATGTATAAAACAGGCTTTTAAAATATTTTAAAAATGGTATGCTCGAGCTGGTTCATTCTGCCCTGTCAGAAGTGTCATCAAGTGCAGGAGGTATTTGATTATCTGCTTGAAGATGTGAGTCATATGACACCTGCTGAACAGAGGCCGTAGTAACTACACTGCTCACTTACCTGACTCCTGATTCAGTGCTGCCTGCTTATATTCACTGATAAAGCCCTCTGTGGTCCAGGTCCCGACTACAATAGACAGTTTGGTGAGACTCTGGCACACATCTCCCTGACTGGTTCCTGGAATGATTTCTGGAGGCGTTGTGCTGTATCTTCCTTTCTGTACCACCTCCTTGGTTAGCTGTATATGCCTGGAGCCTCCCTGAATCTTTCTTGCTCTCACCTCCTTCCTTCCAACTAACTGTGGAGTCCATAATTGAACCCAAGAGAGGGGTTTGTTCCCATAGCCTAAGGAGTTTCAGGAGAAGTAGAGAGACTTTTCTACAAGTTAAGAAAAGAGAGGAAGAAGGAAGGGAAGAAGGAGAAAAGCAGTCATTTTCCTCTCTTACTTTCTACTTTTTTTTTTCTTTCATTCAACAAATCCTTATATGTGCCTGCTATGTGCCAAATTTTGTCTTAAGGTTTGATTGGGGGCTCCAAAGTAATCAAGAAACAGTTCTTCCTCAGGGATCTACATACAGCCTGGGAGGGGAGGAAAGACATGCAAACAGGATAATAGAGAAAGTCACAGATGCCAAGCTTGCTGTTTGTACAGGGACCAGAGAGGCACAAAAAAGGCATGGGGAGTCATTACTAAATTCTCTGTCCATGGGTTTTAGTTGTCATACTGTCCTTGATACCTATACATGATTTAGAGCCTCTTTGAATCTCAATTTTCTCATTTTTAAAATAAGACTAATTATACCTACTTACAGCTGTTTGAAGTGTCATGTTAAAAGTGTCTAGGAAGATTTTTGCAAACCACAGGGGTTGACGATGTAGGTATTATTATTATCTTTCCTTCTTCCCAGGAACACCAGTGATAACTACAGGCGCATTTTTTCCCCAGGAGACAGATCATTGTCATGTGCTCACTGAACCATACTAAGATATACTAGGGACTGTGGCCATTTCAAGGGAATATACATAAGTAAGAGAAAGCTTCTTTTTCCATGTAGGTGATAAATCTTCTGCCTATTGACTTTTAAAAGCATAGAGCCAAATGGCCCTTTTGTCTGTTAATACCAACGACCACTTTAACATTTGTTTTTCTGCACAGTTTACAAAGTACTTCTCGAGTCATAAATCATTGATGTCTCATAATAACCCTTGACTTAGTAGGATAGATTTCATTTTGACCCTTATTTACAGATGTGGAAAATATGGCCCAGAGAAGTTAAAACATTTGCCCAAGATTCATGGCTGGTCCAGGAAGAATTCTGGTGTTCTCTTTCCTGATCTTTGAAATCATCAGCTCTTCCCTGTGTAAGTATAGCAAGCACAGTGCTTCCTTGATGTCTTCAAAAGGTTTCAAAATATTTTGAAAAATGTTTAAGAAGTTCTGTTTTTCTTTTTTACAAATCATGGACATCTGAAGCTCCCAGCCCCTGGTGCTGTCACAACAAATCAAACAAACAAATAACCAACTCCATTGTTTTGTGGATTATTTCCCCATGAGGCAGATGTTTATTTTTTTTTACAAATGAAAGCTCATTGTTGTCAGGAACATTTAAGAGGCTTAACCTGTCTTCTCTGGCATATGGCACAGGCTTTTCATGATAAAACCAGTAGTGTGCAGCAGCAGACAAAATTGTGAGCCTCTCTCTAAAACTTCATCAGTTGCTGTTGTTACACAGCAACATTGCTTTCCCATGCAGGGGCTTGTCTGGGCCTCTGCCACCGTGAAAGGGGGGAAAAAAACAACAGGCTGTTTCCTTTGATAGAAATACCCATATTTTAATGGGTATGATGTCATGAATTATTAAACTAGCTTAACTTTGAAGCTGAGCTGAAAGAACACATAGTGAAGAATGACCTTGAGACTCTTGAAAAATGGGAATGTTGGCTGTGCCTGCAGACTCGAAGATGGATTTCTACTTTAGTTTATATTTATGCAACTGTGAAACTTGTTCCCTTGTTGCCAGAGAAATCCTTTGTGCAGTCGTGTGGAGAAAGTTATTACATTTTAGTGCCGAAGAGCTGTAAAGTTTCTTTCCTTGTGTCTCATGAAAACTAGAGTGCTGGCAATCTTTGTGCTGGGAGGATGGCCCTGAGGAATGACAGGTAGTCTCTCAGAAGACAAAAAGAAACAGACAGATACTGTTCTTTTAAAAAGAGCCTAACATCAGGTTCTTATAAGGGATTTGTGCAGACCTGGTCAGTTATAGTGCTGTCTTGTTTCTGATTCAATGTGAATCAAAGAAAAATTGGGTCCACAAGGAGAAAGATGACCTGCCAGCCCCACTGTAGCCTGAACACATGACCTTCCCAGGAGCAACTCCACCATACCTAGTGCCCTTGGAGAGTGTGGGAGAGGATCTGTCAAAGCTTTGGGTTTGGGCACTCCTGGATCATTCTCTAGCTACAGATTGCTGGGCAAAACCACAGACCTTAGTAGTAGGCTGAGGTGGCCTTGTGTCCTCCAGTAAGTGGTGAAGCTGTGTCTACACCCACAGAGATATGTGACTCCATCTCCTCTGTGTTCTATGAAATACAGTTCAGTTAACATTCTAAAGAAAGGAAAGGGGTATGAAGTAGGGTTGGTGGAGAAACCCATAGTTACTGAGCATCATTAAATGCTTACCTCTGTCTTATTAAGATTCATCATATAGTTGTGTGGCATTATCCCCATTTATATGGGAAGAAACTAAGGCTTAGTTTCTCTGTGAGATTTTCAACATCACAGTTAATGACAAGGCTGAGTTTATTTGAATCTAGAGCTGTTTGACCTCAGAAGCTTATGAGAATTTGCCATTCTTACTATGAGATTCTGGTTTGACTGAGTGTATGCTTTTTTCTTGTTTGTTTGAACTCCTGGCCTTTATATGCTGATGTCTTCAGATCCACTCTCCACTCTGCTCTGTGACCTGGTAGACTGACCTATCTTGACTGGTGCCCTTGTTCTTTGGCTTACAGTTGGGTCTGCCCAATGTGAGACACAGACAGGGCATTGGAGAGCAGGAGAGGGGAAATCAGATGGGGGTGTCTCCCCAGTTTTCTCTCTGTTGGGTTCTCCACTGAAGGCCACAGCTCCTGCAGGCAGCCCCCTCCATGCAGCTCCTCTCTCTGGGTTTTAATAACTGCTTCCTCTCCTTGCCCCTTGAGACTTTGGGAGGTAGGGCCAGAAAGGGAGCTGCTTTCTGCTTGTGCTAGCTACTGGGTACTGCGCTGTCCCTGGTGCTTCCCTAAACACTGCCCACAAAGTGGGTACTTACACTTTGTAAGTCAGCCCCTGTATTAAGACAGTTGGATTGCCCAATGGGAGTATGTCACTTCAGTGCTGTTGGAGTCAATGTTCTGGTGTTGCTCCCATCAATGACTGTACCAAGAGGATGGTGTTTCTGTCTCCTCTTTTTTCCCCTAAGAATTTCCTATTTTTAACTTTCAGAAAGGCTACTTCTTTCATTTTTCACTTTCCTTGTTGCCTTACTACTTGCTCTCTGAATTTTTTCTTTCCCCCTCAAATTGAGTCTGTAAGACCAGGGAAAGCCAGTTTCCATTATTATTTTCCAAGATTGAGTTTCTCTGGTCTCCAGAGTCTTGTCTCTATTCTTATATAAGCATTTCTTTGCAAAACAGTCTGTTGAGAAAACAGTCTTGAGAAAACAATGCATACTTTCTAACCTTCTAGGGAAAACTATTATTTCTCCAAAAAGGAAGGGAAATAATAAAAGTATGTTCTGTAAGTAGCAGTCAGGATAATAAAGGGGAAAAAGGCAAGAAATTCAGAATCAAGGTCAGTTTCCTCTGTTGTTGGATTGCAGCAAGCATTTAATGGTAATAAAATCTTTTTCCTGTATAATACATTTTATATTAAAACCGCAGCCATTTAAATGAGGGATTTTATGTCTGCACAGTCTTTATTGAGCATGAAGGATTAAAAAAAGTGCTTTTTTCTTCACCTTAAAAAAATGCTTTTTTGGCTCACTGCCTCTCAAGCTCACAGAAATAAAGATTTGGAGGTGGGGAGTGGCCAGAGTGGCTTGTACAGTTCCTTGCTTATGCTATTTAACCTCAGACCCTTGTTATTCTGGGCCTCCTGTCTCCCGAATAAACAGTAAATCTTTCCTGATGGTGTGGCAGCTTTATGATATGAATTCATGCCTATTTTCAGAGGAGCATGAGAGAGCCTTTAATGTATTTTCTCTCCTTTTACTGGTGATTTAGTCAAAGCCTGTGTCTGTCAGAGGGGTAAGGTTGGGGGTTCTGCCCATCTCTGGTACAGGGCAGAGAGGGTTGACTGTGGTGTTATTTTATAGGTTGGATTGAAATGGATTAATTCTTCTGATGAAGGCTTATTGACTCATGATTTCCTGAAAGCATGAAATTTGTGATTTACACCTGATCTTAAGATAGGAAGATAAGATATCAAGACCTTACTAGGTCTCCCTCTACCACAAGATCATGCAGGGTGAAATTTTGCTAGACTGATTTTAAAGTCGTTTATTTTGGGCACATTGGAAGTGATCTCAGAAGGTTCAAGGGCATGTGGGCATTAGATATACCAGAAGGAAAAACTCAACTCAGGAGAAACTACATTTTTTCCTGGGTCATTGCTGATATTCATGGGGTAAACTGTTGGACTGGACTATTCTTGGTCACGAGTACGGTATAGAGGAGTTGAAAACACTAGGTATACAACTTATGGATATTTGAAAAATGTATTTGTATAGGAATTTGTCTGCCAAGGGAAGTAGACTATTTTTGGTGGGGATCTGACCTAGAGCAAAGATGCCTCATCATCTTTAAATAGCTGCTCTTTGAGTTAGAATGAATTACCCCAAAATGGCAGGCTCCACATTCTAGATCTTAAATTGCCAGAACTGCGTTTCCCATTGGATGGTGAGCAGCATCTTTTACAATCTGAATTTTCCTGGTATGTTCACCTGAGCTGACTCTTCTTAGCCTTAGCTTTAACAATGTTTTAAACACAGCCCCAAAGCCAGCATAGTGGAAAGACCATTTACTTAAACAACTATTTTCCCCCTGTAATGTCATGTAGATCTAAGCCTTCTCTGTATCTTTCCACTACGAAGGCAGCATATGGTCTATTGTTACAATCAGATATTCTTGTGGGAAGTAAGAGGCTATGGGTGAATGGAGAGAGTATTGTTGTCGAGTCCAAAGCTATTGTTTTGAGACACAGACTAAAGTTTTCTCCAGTTTTCATTTTTCAAAAACTCAACCTTTCAGGAAGGTTTGACTGATATGCTTTGATTTTTATTTTTGATAGTGTGGGGCTACTGTTTACTCTGGGCTCCTGAAAATTGGTTCAGAAGACTTTCCATGGAGGAGAAAATGTGGACAAATACTGTTAGTTTACTTAGTGCTGAAGGCATTAGCTGGTGAAGAAAGGAGATGACAGCTCCCTAAGCCAAAAAGACATGATCTTTTTGCTCTTGGAGTATATATTCCTGAAAACCTTAGGAAAGGCCTGCAAAAAATGGAATGAGAGCAAGAGGGCTGAAGGTAACTTAAAAAATGAATCCTAATCTGCTATGCCTAGGAGAGAATCATCTCATTAGAAGAAAACATTTTATTGCAAAATGAACTTTTATTACATGGGACAGAATAAAGAATATGATTTCACCAAGCAGCCACCCAGGCACACACACACCCACTTGCTTGCACAAACACACACAAAGGAAAGAAGGAACGTTAAAGCAGAAGTGTGTTGCGTGCTTTACAATTCTGGATTTGTTTTTCAGGTTTTGAATTAATTAGATAACATGTTGAATTCCAAATGTGATAATTAGACAAATTAATGCTGCAGTGAAGTTATTAACGAGGCAAAATATGCTAATGTGCTTCTGATGAAGAGCTCTTCTTTTGCCTTACCAAGAAATTGGCAAACACCTTTTATTTGGGGCCAGACGGCTTATCTCAAGTGATTTACTAAAAAGGTTCTCGGCCGTATGTTATGAACAAATGTTGTAAATAGGGGTTAATGTGTAAATTTTTGATATGTATAAACCTTGATGTGATGTAGCAAGTCCCGTGACACTGTTAGTCTGTTTTCTGAGTGGCAGCAGTGCCCAGGGAGGCCAAGGGCTCTTCCATGTCCTTCAGTGCTGGTGTGAATCCAGCAAACCCCACCGCTTGCCAGTGTCATTCCTGTTAACATCATCACCGACATTGAACATGAGGTGAACACTGGTTGCCAACCTGCCAACCTGCTGGTTTCTTTTTGGCAGACTTTGTGTCTCCTTTGGTTTTTAGATGTTTAAAACTCCTAGACCAGAATCATTAGGGAATCCATTTAGTGGTTTCAAAGTGACACAGCAGAATTTCTCTTTCCGATCTTAACTCCACTATTCGGAGCTCATTGTGTCTCAAAACCCTCCTGAAACCAAGCAGAAACACCATTTACCCAGGGGGTTCTGACCATTAAAAACAAAATTTATAGAAATATAAAAAGAACTTTCTCCATGAGCATGTCATTATTTTAATTCTTTTAATCATACACTCGATGAGTATGGCCTATATAACTTTGATTCATTCAGATATAATATTTGCTAAATGAGTTTCATTCTGCACCCCAGGTAAGAGAGTTCTGAGTTATAAATTTGAGGGAAGACACTGAGGCATGTTTGAGTGGGGCAGACCAGTTGTCAGTTGTTGGCTAGTGAGTGCTGTTGAGGTGTGTTCTGTGGCAGGAGGCAGACCATTTATTAACTGAATAGCATGCACAGAAAGTGCATCAACCAGTAATGTGTTTGAATGCAAGTTACAGAAAGCCTTATAAACAGTGGGTTTAGCAAATGAAGAGTTTTATTTTTTCTCCTGTAAAAAGCAGTCCATGGTAGTGGTGCACAAATGAAAACATATCTCAACCATGTTGTGTAGGTTCTATCTTTCCATTGTATCGTCTTAGTGGGTGGTTTTTATCAATGTGGCACAAGATGGCTGCTGAAGCTCTAGGCATGACATCTGGATCAGGAAGGAAGGTAGGAGGAAGAGGAAAGCATCACCCAATTTGTCTCTTTTTGAAAAGGTTTCCTGAAAATTCCATTTATATATCAATGATCAGAATTGTGTCAAATGGCTGCCCCTAACCGGAAGGTGATAGATGAGTTCAGATCAGCTGGCCAATAGTCTTCGTTACACTTTTCTTGGGTACAGTGATCCTGGGAGTGAGGTTGTATCCTCAGTTACCTGCCACTGTAGGGCACTTACCTGAACATTTTGGCTTCCCTGGACAAAGGGAAGTTCAGGCAATAAAACCATTTTACTCTCTCCAGGCTGAAGGCAGTGTAGTACAATGAATAAATCTATGGACTTTAGGTTGAGTTATGTGATTTTGGACATCTGGCTTTCACCTCTCTGACCCCAAGTCCCCCCATTTGTTAATTGAAGGATGTCAGGGGTTATTGTTAGGAAGTAGTTGGTGTAACACATAAATAACTAGCTCATTATATTTAGCTACTTAGCTCATTAATAAGTAGCAGCTGTGAAGGTATGAACTAAATTCAGGTTTTATTCATAATGAGGTAACATGTAATGGGGGAAGATGGTTACACGTAATCCTTTACCTTTTAAGAGAGTGGATTCTGGTGGGTGAAGGGGCCTTTTTGTTGAATGGATTGATAATCAGGGGGATATAAGTTTGAATAGAAAAAGTCTGTAGACAAAAGGTGGAGAAATTGGAAATTGTGGAAAGGAAGGAGCAGGGATGAGGAGACAGGGAGCTAAGAAGGAATGCTGGATGGAGATGGTGGTGAGAGGAGGCCCAGCAGCTGTGAGGTGAGGAGGGAGGCTGGAGAAGGGAGGCCTAACGGGGAATTTACTTCAAAGCTGTGCACTGTGTGATGTAAACACTTCTGACTCACCTGCAGAACTTTTTGGAAAACATGTCTGACTAATCTGTAGGCGAACGTAAAGAAACAGACATAATGTGTCTTGCCTTAAGCTAGTGTGATGTTATAATTGGACATATAGTTTCCAGAATATTTTTTTATTCAGGTCCCACCACTAAGTAAGTTAGGTCAAAAGGTGACAAGCCACACAAAACACATATGGAAAGGACTCATGGATTCAGTGTTTGGTTTTCTGATAGACAAAAAATGACAATTCAAGTTGTTGGTGAGACTCCTTCCATTCCACCCATGAGATTATACCCCGAAGTTGGTGGGAAGACACAGCTCAGAGTCACCCTTCCTAGGTCTCGGTTCCTCTACTGTATATGATTTTAACATTTGAAAAGAAAGTACATATTTTTATTTTTTTGGCACAACATACTTCTAAACAAAAGGCAATTACTATATTTGGTGCTTGATTGGAAAATACAAACCAGCAATCTGTTTCAAAGCTGGAGAAAAAGCTAGCCACTTTGAGTGTATTGAATAATAAGTAAATCAAGAGATTTTCAGCAGTACTTGTGAATATACAGCAGACCCTTGAACAATGTGGGTTTGAACTACGCAGGTCCACTTAAATATAGATTTGAAAAGAAAATACATGCAATGTATTTTGCTTCCTTATGATTTTCTTTTCTTAATAATATTCTTTAGCTTTATGGTAAGAACACAGTATATGATACATATGATATATAAAATATGTGTTTACTGCTTGTGTCATCGCTGAGGCTTCTGGTCAGCAACAGGCTAAAAGTAGTTAAATTTTGGGGGAATCAAAATTTATATGTGGATTTTAGGCTCACAAGGGTTGGAACCCCTATCCTTCAATGATTGAAATGTGTCAGGAAAAGACCCACATTTATTAAGAGTTTGAAGAAGTGAAGATAACTAGATAACAGAGGGAGCACCTGTGAGCACATTGTTCAGGGGTCAATGATACTTGCTTTTCATTCTGGGCCAACTTTAGGACTTAACCCTTCAGTAAAATATGACTCCACTTGATATTAATTAACAAGCAACAAACACACTAATTTGGAGCAGGCTCAAATCACAGACCATAAATTCATGCTTTTAAGAAATGTGGTTTAATCTGTGTCCTCGATCACTGCAGAGTTTCTTTGTTATCTCTGTCACACCAACAGGTAGAAATGTAATCTGAATCAATTAAGAGCCTCCTCTCCCTTTCCTGGAATAGGGGCCTATGTTTGGGCTGTGGGCGGAGGGTTTTGTATCGTCCCAGGGGTGGGAGGGAGCATCCGGTTCTGGGTTGTCATCTGCCGACACACTTGCTAGGACATTCTCATTTTAACTTGGTGACCAGTGGTTTGTTTAGAAGGATCACTTTTTGGAGCTCTGTCATAACCATTCCTTTCCTAGTCTGCTTCTCTTTTAAGTCTGCTTTCAGCCCTCTCTGAAACACGGGCGTGACTGTTGCTCTCTAGTCCCCCTGGGGCTGCAGGAAACTCACAAAGCTGACTGAGACCTTCTCCGTGCACACCCCACCAGGCACGTGCTGCTGTCATCTGCAGGGTGCGGGTTCCTGGTGGTCTCGCCAGATCTTTGGGCTCTCTTAGCACAAAATAAGGCCCTGGGGTTCTTGGGATACCTGGTGTGGGTTGATTTGGGAAGGGGCAGGGGCAGGGGCAGGGGCAGGGGCAGGGGACAGAGGCCTTTTCAGAGGCTCAGGTTTTCTGAAACTCTGCGTCTTCTTTTCCCTTTCTCTAGCTGTGCCAACTTCACCCAACTCTCAGGAACAGGAAAAACTGGCTCTGACTGATCACATTTTACTCCAAATCTTTTGCTTATACTCAAAGTCCTAGGCTTTTGAAACTTAAAACTCTTTCTTCCCCCTCAAATTATTGCTCTCATTTTCTTCTGTGTCAGGCTTTCCCTGAGGAAATGAAAGCAGAATTCTCATCCACATGAGTGGTAGAAAGTATGGCCATTGGAAATACTGGTGAACACCAGTTAATGTTTCAAATGATTACCTGTGACTGACTAGTATTCAGTATAAAGAACCGGCAGTGCTGTGCCAAGGCCCCCTGAGGGTAACTCTTTGCCTCTCTGCCTGTCCCTGCTGCTGTCTTGGCTCATGCTCTCATGAACCTCTCAGAGAGAACTGGTCGGACGTGGCATTCTTGAGGGAAAGAAGCAGACATTTCTTCCTCTCACAAGTTCGAAGGCTCCCCTCACACGTTTCACAACAGGCCCCTGCACACCTACAAGCAGGCAAACCACAGTTCCTAATTAAGGGCTGCTGACAGTTCTTTTTGTGCATTAAAACATACCAAGGGCTAAAGACTTAGCATCTCGGGTGGATGCAATAATTTAGGTAAAAACACTGGTGGGATCCCCAAAACTTAACTCAGAGAGATGCCATGTCTCCCTCTCTGAGCCCAGTAAACTCTGGGGCAGCCTTTCAGGACTGGGAGGTGATAGAAATGTGTCATGGAAATACACACATTCATTGAGACTTTGAAAGAGGTGATGACAACAGTGGATAACACAGGGAGCACCTGAGACAGCATGCAGCAGCACTCTAATTGTGAGCTTGTGTTTTGTTACTTTTTTTAATTTTTATATTCCTTAACAGAATCATTTGTAAGCAGCCATCAGCATCCACAATGCACACCCTCTCCTGACCACGAGTGGCACTACAGTCAGAAGGTGGTTTTCGTGCACACTGGGATATCCGACGGTTGTGGCTCAGACTGTATGTCCAGGCAGGCACAAGCGTCTGGAGGCTTGTAGGCCGTATCCCTTCCTGACTGGGCTTACTGCATGTGTAGGTGTTTGTATTTGGATGGGCATGAAGAACTATGAAAGATCCATTGTCCATCCTGGCATCAGGCACAGAGATTGTGTGGCATAGAGCGGGAGCTCAGTAAAATGCTTCTGGTATTATTAGACTCGATGTAGCATGGAGGGAGTTTTATCTCCATCACCAACAATGAGCCCATAGTCTGGGGCAGGACAGAGTAGAGTAGTTTTAAAGGTGAATCATCATATTGAATTTGATTCGGAAGAAACACATGGCGAAGCATTCAACTGTTGATTTTTTGACAAACAGGTTGCTTGCTTATCTGGGCTTTGGTATAGTTCAAGAGGAAGGTAAAATGGGTCCTACAAAAAAAAAGAGAGAGAAAGGGAAAGAACTGCAGAAGCAGGAAACTTGGCAAGGATAGGCCAAAGCGACCAGATCCATTGTCACAGGGTGAGATTTGCACTTGAATGCAGTGTTTAAGTAGGGAGCAGGGAAGGCACACTTCTGGGGATTACTGAGAAGGAAGAATCAACATACTATGGATTTTGAGGGGTAGAGAATGGGAAAAAAAAAGAAAAAGGGTTTAAAATATTGGTTTGAGGATTTAGAAGGGAGAATTTAATTCGGAAGATAAGGGATTTACTGTTATAGTGACAATTAAGCACTGAAATCACACAGCCTGAATTGCAATCTTCAGATGGCCCTCTAATATCCCAGTGTGAGAGAAAACTTCTTGATTGGAATACTGCTCAGGGAGGAGACGATGTGCATTATGGAATCTGACTATCGATAAATGACTCTGTTTGGGGCAAACCTCCCCTTTTAGCTCAAATCTGTTATTTAAGGAATTATTTATTCACAAGGTTGAACTAGCTCCTTCCCTCCTGCTGTCAGGGCTCTGCTGCCTTCCCATCATCAGTTCCAACAGGCAGGATGAGAGGCCTAAAATCAAAGAGTGCAGGAAGCCATCAGCCCATTGAGCAAATGATAAATCACTTCCAAGTGCACACTGAGCAGGGATTTGTGATATCTCTGAAAACACAAATAAAACTCTGGTTGGTCTGTCCTTCCTGCTGACTTGGTTGGCAGGACTTGTGGGGGACATCAGAAGGCTTGCGGGTCCCACCCCTCCCAGGCCAGGCTTAGCATGTGCAAGTGTCACATGCAGGTGGGCGTAAGGACTTATGGGAGACCCATGGCTCATCCTGGAGAGTGCTGGACTACGGGGAAGTGAATACAGTGATGTGGGTGAGGGCTGGACTGGGCCTTAGCAATGTGTCTCCCTGTGTGATATGAAATTTTGGCACCTCCTGCTAATGGTTGTTCAAGGTTCATTATTTGTGCATAAGCCACTTGGCTGTGCCCCAGTGGAGAGAAAGAGCTGGGTAAAATCCTGAATCTGCCTCTTAATAGCCCTGAGGTTTTGGGCAAGGTACTTAAGTCTCTGCCTTGGTTTTCTTATTTGTAAAAGTGAGAAAATAATGTGCCCTCTCAGACTGTTATTGAGAGGAATACATAGGGCAATTTTCATAAAGTGCTTGGTACTATGTGCTGCCCTCAATGGCTGGCTCATAGTAGGTGATTTACAAAGGGGGATTTGTAATACCCACTATTAATAACGTGTCACACAGTCAGGCGAGCAGCAATGTAAAAAAAATATATGTATGGCTTAAGTTTTTTAAGCCTCTATGTAGATTGTCAGAAAATTTAATCTCAATTGACTCAGCATCTCAATCCACTTGGGATCCCGGGGGAGGAGATCCAGGCACTGCCGGTCACTGCCGCCTTTGCCTGTGCCCCTTCCACATTCCCACCGGCCACCTGGGCTTCTGTCAGCAAAGATGGAGGCTGTATTTTCTCCTCCCATCTGCAGGGCCTCTTCCGATTTGCCTTTTACGTGGTCATTTCTGCTCTTTTATTGGACACACGGAAGAATTGGCTGTGTCCCATATCACATTGGGAGTACTGAAAGGCCCCCTTGGTCTGGCTGCCTACAGTCCCCACCCAGCCACCCAGTTACCACCTGACCCCTGTGTGGGCTCCCCCTGGAAAGCTCTTCAACCCACAGAGTCCCTGTGGGGTCCTCACTGGGCCCTTCATTGTGCTTGCCTGGGGCTGGTGTGGAGATAACAACCCAGTGTCTTGGGATCTTTTCCTTCCCTTTGCCTGCAAACATTTTCTGTGGGACTGTTGGGACAATAGCTTTCTCCTGAGCTTTTGGAATGCAAAAGTCTTTGCCTTAAACTCAGCTGTGAATTTCAAATTGAAACTCCCAAATCAAGAATCAACTTTTCATTCTCTCAGCATTTCTGCTGTGCCATCCATTTCCTGAGCCACTAAGTATGGAATTCAGAAGTATCTGCCTGGGGAGAGAGGGGGGCGTAGAGGGAATGAGGGCATGTCAGGGCATGAGAACCTTGGCTAAAATCTTAAAATACTTCTCTACTACACTGCTATTACATCTATTCTCCTTACAGTCTCATCCACAGGGGGCTCAGTTTTAGATTAATTTGTTTCAATGTTGGAGTATTTATTTGAAGATGATTCTGTTTTGACCTGTTGTTGGTCAAATTAAAAAAGAGGAAGGAGAAGGAGAAGAAGGAGAAGGAGGAGATGATGATAGCGAAGCCAAGAAGAAAGTTTGACATAACTTCTAGTCACTTATGGGGGAGCTAACTGCAGCTTTGACCGCATTCTGTTTTTCAGTCTAGCAGAGGTCATGCCACTCTTCTCGATATGTTTTCCTAGTTCCTGTTCCACAGTCCATCACTGGATGCTCGGCTGCCTAGGCAACAGCATTCGGGGCAGCTCTCAGCAAAGTGTTTCTGGAGAATTTTTTAATTCTGTGTGTGGGGCATTTTGTGCAATCTAGGATGTGTCAGTCTTTCCATTGTTAGTATGTATAGCCTTGTGTTGACTCAGAGAAGCTGCTCAGACCAGTTTGTGTATCTTTTGGGGTATGGGATCTGAGAGGAAAAAGTTATCTATATTTCAAAGATATCATCGTCACCATCATATTCAAGTGGCCATACAGATGCTGGTGGCATCTCACTGTGTCCCCTCGCTTGTAAGTGTCTGATCAATGTTCTTTTGAACTGCACTATGTTGACAGCTGGGCACTTGGGACAACAGCATTGACTTTCACTTGCATGGCAGCCACAGGAAAAATGCAACAGTATTTATCTGTCAGCACAGGATTCACCAGCTATGGTGAAACAGGATTTGTAGAATTGAAGTACAGAAGCAATACTAAAAAGTTCACCGCCACCATCACCAGTAACAACCATAGCTGCCATTTATGGAACAACACTTTTGTGCCTGGACTGAGCCAGACTGTTTAATTTTCCCCAACAAATCTAGAAGGCAGACACTGTTCTACTTTATAAATAGGAAAATGGGTTTAGAGAGATTAAATGTTTTGCTCCTCGTTACATAGCAAAGAAGTGTAGCCAGAATTTGAACCCAGATCAGTCTGACCTTGCAGCCCTTGACTGTGAGGCTGGGATGGCACCATGCTGGCATGCTTGCTGAGCATCTTGTTGGCATCACTGAATCCCTAGCATGGGTTCATGCTTAATACGCAGTAGGTACACAATCACACTAAAAAGACAATGGTCAATTGCTCATATTAGAAATTAGTGCTCTGTGTTCTGAAGTGTTTCCTTTATGCTCTGAAGCAAAGTCATATAATAGGTATGGGTTCTTCCTCCTTCATGTCCCCAGGAACCATCAATTCTCCCTAACCCCTTCCCCTGACCCCCCATATATCTCCATACCACCTTCACTTCCTCCTGTGGCTCACTGTCATCCCATATCAGGATACTGAGTGGGCTCCCAACTCATCTTCCTAATGCTTGTCTTTGGTTTTCCTGTACTCCAGGCTCTACACAGTAGTCAACATATTTCTATTCCAGAATCTGCTCATAACTCTTTAGATTCCCATGAGCTTAAAACAAAGTTTGACTCCTTCAAATGGCCTTTGAGACCCCTTATGATCTGATGCCTCTTGCTTCCAGGGCCTCATTCCTCAGTTCCATGCTCTGCATCTGGAATGGCCCATCTGATGCCAACCTCTGGGCCCTTTCATGTGCTGTTCCCTTCACTTAGGATACTGCTCTCCTTTGCCATTTACCTGGCCAACTTCTGCTCATCCTTCATATCTTGGTTTATATGTCATTCCCCGCTGAGCAGCCTTCCCTGACCCCCAAACCTGTGAAAAAGCCTCT
Organism: Tonatia bakeri; assembly: GCA_004024845.1. Classification (NCBI taxonomy): domain Eukaryota; kingdom Metazoa; phylum Chordata; class Mammalia; order Chiroptera; family Phyllostomidae; genus Tonatia; species Tonatia bakeri. Next base: position 27,438 of record PVIA01005085.1, read on the forward strand.
TCCACATTCTCCCAGAATCCCCTGCACTGTCTGCTTCAGAGTTCTCACCGCCCCAAATCCCGTTGTGATCTCATCCTCCTCCTTCCCCACAAGACAGTAAGCTCCATTGTCAGTCACAGAGTCCAGTCTAGTCCTGGCATCGAGTCAGCACTTAATAAATATTTGGTGAATTAGTGGAGAGTTATATTTAATCTATTTCTTACAGTCATTTTTGAATTGGAGTAGCTTCCTACAACCTTGGGCTTGGAAGCATCATTATACTTGGGGCAATGTTTTCAAAGCAATGAGTTAGAAACAGCTTCAAAAGTCCTTGACAAAGTCTTTCAGGAACTGTGGGGAGGACTTTGTTAGATTACGGAAGTCTAAATGTCTTCAAATTTAAAAAGGGAAGAGATGCAAAATGTCATTTTAAAGTACAGACCCAAGGACTCCTACAGTATTCTCTTTTACTAAGTTGGGTTGTCACTAACATTAGACAACAGAGGAAAACCACCTTTTAACCTATTAATGAATAGTCCCATTATACATTTCACAAAATATTAAACAGAACTATTCTTGTTACATTCTCTCTTCCCTCCTGTCCTAGTCAAGACTTAAGCTGCTGCAAATGTCTGCTCTGGCTTTCCCTTTTCAGAGGAATTGTCAGGGCCTTGAAAAGACCCTGATTTGCAGACTGAGTCTCTCTCTCTCTCGTGCAGTTGAAGGACCAGATGGGACTATTGAGGAAATGGGGGAGCTAAGAGTTCTACCCTCTTGGCTCTTATCCTTACTCTCATACAATTCCTGGCTGGATTTTCATACCAATTCATGCTCTCCATGCTTCTTTCTCCAGCATACCCCTGGCTGTTTCCCAGGGATTAAATTTAGTGGTTCAGGTCTCCCAGGCTTCAGTATCTGTGTGCATTTGCAAGGCTTTCTCAAAAAAGGCTCAGTTCTGGGCTACTATTTGTTTAAAGGCCGTATTTATATCCATCCCCACAGATTCTGCCTGCTGGTGACACAACCTTCCCCTCCCTCCCTTCCTCTCCATCTCAGACAGACTCTGAGCCCTGAGAACTGCATTCTTGCCTGAGCAGAGGGTGAGTAAACAGACTTGGGCTGCATTTAGAGGGGTTTCTTTAGCGCCATCTGCCACCTCAGCAGAGGTCATTAGGATAAACCGATTTGCTAAACAAAATGGTTAACAACTCATGAATAAAACTTAGAAAAATTCCAAAAGGAATGTGGGCACAACTCTTCTGCGGCCCCAGCTCATGTGTCCCTTTCATGCCATCCTCTCCTCCCACCCACCAGAGGCACCTTTCTGAACCTCGGTCCTAGTAGAGGCAGCTGCCGTCAGGCCTGGGGATGTACCATTTTTTTTTCTTTTAAAGTTTTCTTCTGTGTGTGTGTGTGCGTGTGTGAAGTATAACATAGCAACAGAAAAATCTAAAACATACATATTCAGCAAAAACCTGGGTAGCCACCTCCCTCAAGTCAAGAAATAGAATATTGCCTGTACCTCATATATGACCCCATGCCCCTCACCCCATCACAATCCTTCTTTCCCTCATACTTACCCACACTACACTGACTTTTGGTAATAATTTCCTTGCTTTTGCTAATGTTTACCACACTCAAATGCATACTAAAACAATGGGGGTTATGTTGGGTGTTTTGATCTTTTAATGATTTTGAACATTACCAAAATGGAATCCTATTATGTATGTTTCTTTGTCTTTCATATTTTTTCTGCTTAAGATTATGACGACATTTTCATTGTTGTATAATAACAATGGTAAAGGTATTGATGTGTTTATCACAACTTATTTATACATTCTACAGCTGATGGTCACTTGGGTTGTTTCAAGTTAGTGGTAATTATGAACCACACCAGTATGAACATTCTAGTGTGTGCATTCTGGCACATGTGGGCATGCATTTCTGTAGGGCACATACCTCACAGTGGGATTGCAGGTTCACAAGAAATGGATGTCTTCAACTTTCCTAGATGATCTTGTACATATTTCCAAGTGATTGTTCCAATTTACAGGCTTCTCAGCAGAGTATGAGTCCTAATGTGCCACATGTTCACCAATACTTGGTCTTAACGGTCTTATTAGTCTTTGAGGCTAATGGCTTTTCTTCAGGGTTGGCCCAGTGAGTGGCAAGAGCACCCTTCTTAATGGCTTCCAAATGTTCTCAAAGCAAGAAGGGGCTTCTAGTTTTTTCCTTCAGACACAGATGGTAAAAGCAGCATAGTGGCAGGCTTCTCGGTATTGAACATAGGCAGCAGGTGGCTCCTCAGAGAGAAGAGATATTTTCTCTGCTGGCTGATTTTCTCTGCTCTTTTGGAATGCACCATCAGTGCTAACAATGGCAGTTAGACTCTCTGTGCCATCAGGATGGCTGGGGCTTCTATGGGAAGGACATCTGCTGGCAGCTGTGTAGGGAAGAGAGATGATGAGCCAGGACCAGGCATGACTCAGGGGCTGCTCACTTGTGGGGACCTGCTGCTTAAAGCCAATTCTACACAAAACAAAAATGCTTCCTCAACCATTTTACTTACTGAAGAGGAAGAACCACCCCATGGTCACTGTGCAGGATCCTAAAGGAAAGAGATGATAATTATTACCAGTTAACGGACCAGCCCAATCAAGCTGGCTTTTTATCAGGTTTGATTACCTCCATTTCAGCATTGGCTGCTGTAACTGGTCTTGTCAGGCCTTGTGTATAGAGTGGGGTAGTATAATCTCTCACCTATGCTATTGTGAAGGCAAAATGAGAGAGGCAAATGAGAGCTTTTTGAAAATTATCAAGGTATTTGAGTCTAGAGTCAGATTCCTGGATGAGGACCTTGCTATAGAGACTTTAAATGGGAATTGTGATTTTAGGTAAAATTTCCCCTGTAAGACAAGACCCTCCAAGGATGATAACAGTGGGAAGAGTTTCTATGGTGGGAGAAAGAAAATTGGGTCCTGCTTCATACTCTGTTCTTCCTCTTGATTACTTCTACTTAATTATTGGTGGTGGTGAGGGTGGTTAGGAAAGGGAGGGGCTTATTTAATAAGTCTTTACTGGAGTTTGTGGACAATTAAAAAAAACAGACAGGTAGAAATGGAGGAAAAAATATCATCACCAACTAGATGCTCTAAGGCATGGTTTACTCATCCTACCTTTGAGCTCCTGTCCTCTCCCAATTTATTTCCTCTCTGTCTTTAGAGTGGCAGAGACCATCTTTGAGCCTTAGTCCCACCAGAATGACTGACAGTGGAGCCTCTATGACTCCTGGTTTACTGGGGATTCTCTTGGTTTACACCTCTTGTGCCAGCATAGCTTCTAACAGTGCCCTTTTTTATTCTGAAAGACATCCCAGTTTGGGTGATAGATTGTTTGGCTTATCTAAGACTACTTTGACAAGTTCTGGTTTCTTCCAGAAGAATCTGCTCTAGCTGCCTTTAGGAGAGATGCCACGCCTTTCCCAGCAGAGTGGCCTTCAACAGCAGGAGCCTCTGCTGTGTTGCTATGTGACCACCTTGCCTGGATCCAAATCCCAGCTCTTCTCTTTATTAGCTGCACAATTTAAGGGCAAGTCAGTCACTTTGCCTGTGTCTTAGTTTTCCCAGGTGTAAAACGGGGATAATGATAACAGTGCCTGGTGTGGAGGGGTGGCCAGTACATTTCAGCTAATGCTATTATTACTTTAGGACAGGGATCCCAAACTGGCAGCCCCTCAGACAGCCTAGCTCAGCCTGCTAATACTTGAATCTGGCTCACACAGTGTTTTCAAAGCTTTGAAGCTGAAAAGCTTTTGGAAGGAGGGTACCCTTCAGAAGTGCAAAAGTGTCCTTATCTGATTCATGCATTGATCACATGCTGCCCTCATGGCACCAGAGTTTGCAACCACTCTTCAGGCCTGGACATGACAAACACGTTGGACTGCCATGGGTCTGGACTAGGAGACATGGTAGATGTTACCACACATGTGTGTTCTCTCCCTTCTACCTCCCTCTCTCAAAGTTAGACTCCAGCCCAGGCTCAAGTCCACATGAGAAGGATGTTCTTCCTTGGAACACCCTTGGACTGAGAACTTTCTATGAGGGGTGAGTGGTTGGTTCTCTCTGCTGAGTCTCCCTGCAATCCCCAATCCAACATCCAGAAATGAGAGGCCACAGGAAAACACTCATCTCTCTATGCAGAGGTGGAAACCTACTTTAGAGACAGTGACTCCTTCTTAAGAGTACGTCCATCCTTTGCGGATTTCTGACCGCCTTTCCCTCCATTCATTATGTACATGTAAGCTTTCACCTGATCTTATTTTAGAAATTTGGTTCAACTAGAAACTTGTTACTATTTACAATAATTTCCACTCATTTGAGTTTTCACTTTCCATGGATTCAGTTACCTGTAGTCAGCCATAGTCTGAAAACATTAAATGGAAAATCCCAGAAATAAACAATTTGCATTGTAAATTGTGCACTGTTCTTAGTAGTTTGATGAAATCTTGAACAGTCCTGCTCTATCCCACCCTGGATGTGAGTCACCCCTTTGTCCAGTGCATCTACACTATAGACACCGCCCTTCTGTTAGTAGCTATCTAGGTTATCAGAACTACTGTTACAGTGTCACAGTGCTCGTGTACAGTTCACAGTGCTTAACCTATAACCGTGTGTTATATAATAATGGCCCCAAAGCACAAGAGTAGTGATGCTGGCAAGTTAGATATGCCAAAAAGAAGCCATAAAATGTTTCTTTTAAGTAAAAAGGTGAGTGCTGTAAAAAATATTTTGAAAGAAAGAGAGAGACAACATTCCCCTAATTTTATACAGCACATTTTTACAATTGTGCCACTTTATTATTAGTTATTGTTTTTAATCTCTTACTGCACAGGTGGCAAACACAAGGCCTGTGGGCTGAATATGTCCCTCCACCTTGTTTTATCCAGGCTGGCACCTTGTTTCTACCCAGCAGCAGCGCCAAGCTCTCGCTTAACTGTTAAAGAGTAGTTACATTGATACAGTCCTAAAATTACATTCGGCCCTTTGAAGGCAACTGTGAGGCTGATGTGGCCCCAGGTGAAAATGAGTTTGACACCCCTGTTACTGTGACTAATTTATAAATGAAACTTTTTATAGGAAAAATTATAGTACATATAGTGATATTTGCAATTTGAGGCATCCACTGGGGGTCTTGGGATATAGCCCCCATAGATAAGAGGGGACTTCTGTACTCTCAGATGGAGTGGTTCTTAAAGCATGACTCTGGGACTAATAGCAACAACATTGCTGGGAATTTGTTAGGATTGCAAATACTGAGGCCCCACCCCAGACCTACTGAATTAGAAACTCTGGGAGTTGTGTTAAGCAGTCATGTCTAACAAGCCCTCTGGGTAATTGCCATACACACTACAGTCTGAGAATCAACATTCTAAGATGCTGAGTTCCTTAGGTGAGTTTCTAGAGGAAAGGACCACAGGTCCTGGCAGGCTTTGGGGTCTCCCAAGTTTCTGGAGTGTATCAGTCAGTGGATGGTTTCAGTTGCAAGTCAGGGAGATGATTCCAGGAAGGAGGTTTGAAGATGGCAACTTTAGGTGAGGAAAAGCAGAAGCAAATGATCCACCTTCTGGGGATAATTGCTTGACTCTATGCAAATATTCTAAGCAATAAAACCAGCCAGTGATTCTCAGGAAATATGAGTATATGCTCCCCATGCCGAGTGGTCTAAATAGAGAGTTATCAGTGATTGGGCTTCAGAGCCCCTATTACACAAAGCCTAATGACATGAAATATACCACACCTGCTAAATGAAATGCACACAGGGATGTTATGAGAGTTTTCAAGAGCATTTTATTTTGCATAATATGTTTTTTTCCATGCCAGAAATGGGATATTAAAAAGTCAGCAGGTATATAGCTTGTTTTAAAATTATTATTACTTTATTCTGGCTTTGCAGACTTTTATTTTCTTCCTCCCGCTGCTATTTCACAGAAACAATATTTGATCCCAAAGGGACTTGGAGATCAGTAGTAAGTCTAGTCTCTGAAATTCACAGATGAGGAACTCAGATATTCAGAGATGTGCGATGACTGGCCCTGAGTGAAGGCCTAGACTGGTACCCATGTGTCCTCATTTTCAGACCCCAGGTATTCCACTGACGTCTTTTAGGAATCCCAGGCCAGATAAGGGACCTGGGAAAGTAGCCACATGCATTTTCTTGCCTGTTGACAGCATTGGAGGATTGTGGGGAGCAATGACACCATTTATATGTGTGCACACAACCCAGTACAACAGTCAAGAGCATCTTGCTCCCTGCAAGGTCACTTCTGAGGTTGTAGTTCAGTCAGATACACCTTCCATTCATATTGACACTTTGAGCTCAGTTCATAGAAAGCCCAAACCACCACTCCTGCAGCCCAGGTATCAGCCATGTGTTGGGGGTTGGGGGGAACATACCTTCTCCCAGGGCCGGCTTCATGGGCTTAAGCTGTGTGGTTGCCCAGCACCTTTTGTTTATAGGAACCCCACATTTGCTTTAAAACTTTGTTGTCACCATCTTGAAAATCTTAATGCTTTTTGAAAAAGGAGACCTGCGTTGTCATTTTGCACTGGGCCCTGCGTTGTCATTTTGCACTGGGCCCTGAATTATATAGCTGGTCTTTCTCCACATCTTTCATACCCTCTCCTGAACATCCTTTGAAACTCGTTTTCTCCAAGCTTTCTCTGAGTGTGTTACAGATCATGATATATAATGTTAGTCCCTATCATTAATTGCCTTCCTTCTGTAGGCCAATCCTGTGAGATAGATACTATTATTGTCATCATACCAATTTAACAAATGAGACCAAGACTTAGAGAGAGATGAAATGGTTTAAGTTCACAGACTGAGGAACTTGGGTTGGAACATAAGACTACTTGACTTCAGAGAACAGAGATTTAAACACTATGCTATACAACCTCATGTTGTTGTCTGTTTAGTGCTTAAGACTATGCGATATTTTCTGGCTACTTCCATAAGGTTGTAGGAGAGACACTGTGTCCTTTATTACAGAGACTGTGTTCTTTATTTAGTTTCACCCAGTCCCATGCCTAGCATGGACAGGGTACTCAATGAAGTATTTACGTAATAAAGGGTATTTGGCTAAATTTAGCAGGTATTTAGCTATATTGGAACTTCCTGGAAAACATACAGGCTTCCAGGTTTGTGTTTAAATCTCTCCTGTGGGTGAAGCTTCATAGTATGAATGGTGGGGGCTGAGAGACACCTCATATTTGACTTCATGAATTATTTATGGAATTAACACCAGAATCATTATTAATTTGTAGAAGGAGAGAAGTTGCTACATGGCTTGGTGCCTGTGATTTTTTTGGCAGGGATAAATTACCTTCACCATGGCAGCTGGGTGATGAATCAAACACTGGTTTCCAGGGGAGACCGAACACTCCAGTCCCCTCTTTCCTTCTCTTTCTCTCAACCGAAAAATCCAGAGTAGGAGCAGTGAGCCAGCTCTGCTTCCCTCAACATTTAATTAACACCTGTTTGTTAAGCACCTACTGTATGTGCAGGGCACATGCTAGGTCTGGGGATACAAAACCAAGAAGGCATGCCGATAATTGTATTCTCAGGTGGTGAGTGGCAAGAATGCAGTGTAAAGAAATTCCTGGGTGTATGTGGGATTTTGCCTAAACCATGTCTTACAGGGTAAAAAATTTAGTCTACTAGAAAGGTGGGTAGGAGAAGTGTAGGGGGGCAGGCTTTCTAGTTGGGAGGAACCTTGCAACAGTCTGGAGAAGGACCTGCAAACTACAGAAGCAACTGGTATAGGAGGAGAGGCTCTGAGAGGTGACTTGTGGGGGCTCAGGCAGAAGCTGGGGCATGGATGCTGGTTATGCCAACATGCTTGGGTTTTGCCTTGGAAACTGAGGGTGTTGGTGGTGGAAGAATTCTGCAAGGTCAATGGCTAATTGTGGTTTCTGTGCCATTATTTGGGTGGCTCCTTTGGGGAGCAAGATCTCACACACTCCAGATGGGCAGTGGCTTTGGGGGCTTCCAGGTTCCTGAGGCCTCAGGGTGAGGAGATGTGTGCTTGACCAAAGTGGGAGCACAGAAGGACTGTACTTGAGTAGCTACACAATCCTGCCTTGCCAGCAAGTTTGCTTTCTGAGACCTACTGTATAACAGCAATTTCTTTCCCATTTTCTTCAAAGCATCAGGAGGAAATATAGCTGTGGCTGGGTTCAGCAGCCCTCGTTTTTGAGCAATAAACTACAAATGATCACAGTTTACTTCGATGCTTTCAGAATTCCCCTACTAGTCACTGTGGTTTCTTGCCATTTACTAGCTGGAAAGTCGCCTGCGTACACATGCTCTGCCTTTGGAATGAGCCCTTGCCTCTCTGAGCTTGTCTTAATGTGTTATTTATTCTGCAGTTCTTCTTTGGGCTTGAACACTGCTCCAGGCTCTGGGCTGCCGAGACCACACATGTCTCCAGCCCTGCTGCCCCAGCTTTTACGGGAGAAAAGATTGTTCTCAACTCTATTTATTTCCAGGTAGACAAGAATCAGAGAGCCCTGCAGGGTGAAGGCAAAGACGAGGCACTCCAGATAAGTGTTTTTTCCCTCCATATTACTTATTTATTAAAGCCAGTGAGGCATGACTAAGAGAAGGGAAAGGAACCGAGGAAATAGAGAATACAATGGCCCTTAGATTTTAATGGGAGAAATGGCTGGAAGTGATTCCTAAATTATTAAATAAATTGATTTGATTCTTGAAGCTGGCCTCCAAGGTATATTTGTCAGTTTCATTATCACTGTCTTCAAGGGTAGGAAAAGTCACTCATGGAGAAAGTTTTATTATTCCCCCCCCCCCTATTTTATTTTGAAGGCTGCAATTCATGACCCTTGTCCAATTAAACACTAACTTCTTTATATAATAGGAGCAGTGTTTGGTTTCTTTCTTCCATTTTTATTTTGGCTCTCATTCTTGATCCCATTTGTCTCACAGGCCCACAGACGTGTAACAAGATTGGGTCAGCTGCAGGGCACACACACTTTGGAGAATCCTGATCCCATTTCAATTATAAGACCATTTGGTCACAGACAAGTTCTGTGATAATTTGTCCACACACAAGAGTCCTGTCACTTAGCCATTTGCCTAACAGAATCCACTGAGTGTTGGAATAATAGGGTGTGCTGTCCCAGATGCCAAAAATAACACCTTAATGCACTTCAGGGAAATATGATATTTTATTTTGGGGTTTTGGTTTTGCATGCAGTAGTGTTTGGTTCTTTCTCTCATATTTCCCTCTTTCCCCCTAAATGTTTCTACTGCCTCCGGCCCAATGGTAAAAAATGCCTGAAAATCTACATTCTTTTTCTTAATTATCCTCCCAAGGAAAGCAGGCCAAGCACCAGGGTGCAAAAAATTTAAAGCATACATAATAAGCTGAAAGAAAAGAAAAGAAAGGACACCAGAATAAACTAAGCTATTAGCTGAAAGCTTTACATCATCTTCCTTGGGCCTGAAAAATCTAAGGGGAGGTGGTTAAGCATTTATTTTCCAACAAATGTCATTATAATCTGCAGCAATTAAAAATGGATGAAGGAAATATTTCCCCATGATTTCAGTAGTACTTCTGGTACTGATGCATGAAACAGTTTGGACAACATAATTCCAACGCCCTTCTTGAGACAACTGGTGCTAAAGGGCAGATCTGGGTGCTTGGGGGGCATTTGGCTGGCTGGGTCTGGGGCAGAGGGCAGGGATAGAAGGGAAGTGAGCCAAGTAATGGATAGTGATTAAAGGCTTCCTAAGATAAATGAGTGCTTCTCCCTAGACTGGCTGCATAATTGTTCCTTTCAATTTGGTACACCTGGTGTACTCCATTCACACCTGCAAACCTGTAAGTTTCCAATTATGGACTTATGGTTCAATTTCCTGGATGCTCACCCATCCTTGGGGGTGGGGAGAATGTGCATGTGTGTTGGCAACACAGAGCACTAAAGGTGAGGGCGCTGTGGGTACAGGTGTAGGATGCATGGGGGCAGGAAGGGCTTCATTCCTTCTTCTCTGCCAGTTCACCAAGACAGCCAGGTTGACACTTGCAGAATCACTCCCAGCCACCTTGAGGCCTGGGGACACCTTGCGGTCTCAACCCTGCTTTGCCAAGTGAGCTAGTCCTACTTTGGTGGCTAGGACTGAACAGAACTCCAGAGCATGTAGAGTGTGCACATGTGCATGTGGTTGGCAGGTGCACACCTACCAGTTATCTTGCCCTTTGTCTCCTGCAAGCCCTCCAATCTGAGGGCAGAACTGGGCTCAGGGTGAGATACAGAGAAGACTGGCTTTTCCATAGTGCTGAAAGGGCAGTGAGAAAAACAAGGTACAAGAAAGTGTATATAAGATCTTAGTTTTGTAAAACAAACCATGACAAGCCACTCAAATTCTGTTAGTATGATAAGAAGGGCTGTACTAGATTATGTAATTTCAGAGGAAAATGTAGGACACAATGCATGTTGAGATCTTAAAATGAGTTACTGGGGTGGTGGTGTGATAATGGGGTGAGGATGCTGACAGGAGATGGAGTAAGGAATCCATGATAACAGCATTTGACCTGATTTATGAAAAACTAATGTTTATATATGTATTAAAGTTTAACTGTGTTACTCTGCTCTGCTCATCATTCCTCCAAGAGTGCTTCCTCTGAAAAATCTTCAGTGCCAGGTACCCAGTGCTCAGTTTTATGTGGGCTTTTTTTCTGCAGCATTGGAAGGTCACCCCTCTGCAGCTGTGTTTATGGAGGGAGGAAAGAAAGAAAGAACAGAGCCACTTGTCCTCAGGGAAAGACATTATTAACTGCTCTTCTTGTCAACCCTCCTCTCTGTCCTGATCATGGGGACAGAGGTATGAAAGAGGCTCATAAAGCTTGACTCTTCTTAAATGGATGTGATACCCTTTGGGCAGGATATCTCTGTTCTGTAGGGAGGAGACCCCAGGAGATCCACTGAACCTGTCTGACCTCTAGAGGCTTTGTAGACTTTTCCCATCACCCCCCAGGGAGGAACATATTTTACGGAAGACAAAACTAGGATCTGAAGATGAAAATGACAGGGCAGCAGTTTTCAGCTCAAAATAAGAAAGGATTTTCTAAGCATCCGAGCTGACAACTGGCTGGGCCATTTTGCAAGAGGAGTAGGGGGTCTCATCGTTGCCAGGGTTCAGAGCCTAGTGATGTCTTGGTCAAGATTCTTGCACTGTGTCCTTGGATTATAAGACCCCAAGGGCTGCATTGTACAATATGGTAGCCTAGCCACATGTGGCCACTGAGTACTAGAAATGTGACTAGTGTAACTGAGAAACTAATTTTTAAATTTTAATTAAGATTATACACACACATACACACACACACACACACACACTAAGGAAACAAAATAAGTGTCTTGAAGAGATATCTGCACTTTTATGTTTACTGCAGCATTATTCACGACAGCCAAGATATGGAAACAATCTAAGTGTCTGTCAATGAATGAATGGGTAAAGAAGATGGCGTGTACATATCACATCTTCTTTTATCCATCACATATATAATGGGATAATATTTAGCCATAAAAAGAAGGAAATATTGTCATTTATGACAACATGGATGAACCAGGAGGATATTATGTTAAAGTTAATAAGCCAGACAAAGAAAGGCAAGTATTGTATCACTTATATGTGAAATCTAAAAACCAAAAACATTGAATTTAGAGAAAGAGAGTAGAATGGTGGTTGCTGGGATCTAGGAAGTAGGAAAAATGGGGACATGTTGTTTAAAGGGTACAAATTTTCAGTTATAAGGTGAATAGCTCCTGAGGAAGTAATGCATATCGTGGTGACATAGTTAATAACACTGTATCATCTACTTGAAATTTGCTAAGAGAATAGGTATCAAGAATTCTAATAAAAAATCATAACTATGTAATGTGACAGATGTGTTAATTAACTTGATTGTGGTAATCATTTCCATATATATAAATAGCAAATCATCATGTTGCACAATTTAAATATATACAATTTTATTTGCCAATTATACTTCAATAAACCTGTAGGGAAAAGGACTTCTGGCTAAGATGGAGGCATAGGTAGACACACTGTGCCTCCTCACACAACTAAAATAAGGACAACAACAATTTAGAAATAAAATAATAACCAGAACTGACAGAAAATTGAACTGTATGGAAGTCCGACAACTAAGGAGTTAAAATAGACATATTCATCCAGACCAGTAGGAGGGGCAGAGTTGGGCAGCCAAGTAGAGAGGGGTCAAGGAAAAAAAAAAGGGGTGCCACCAGGTGTGCAAGTCAGCAGCGGGCGGACTCTGGGCGTGTGCGCAGCGGCTGGCAGACCTGGGGCACGGGGTGGCAATGGGCAGTCCCAGCAAGGCAGTGATTGTGAAGCTGGGCATGGCGTGCAAGGTGGCTGTGTGACTGGGTGGTCCCATATTCACATGCAGATAAAACAAGCGAAACTGTGGAGTGAGACAGACAGCACAACCTAGGGTCCCAGTGCAGGGAAATAAATCCTCAAAACACCGATTGAAAACACCTGTGGGGATTGAGGTGCCAGAAGAGACTTCCAGCTTCACAGGAGAGTTCATTGGAGAGAACCACAGGGTCCTAGAATGTACACAAACCAACCCACATGGGAATCAGCACCAGAAAGGCCTAGTTTGCTTGGGGGAAGCATGGAAGGGACTAAAATCCAACAGAGAGCAGAGCAAGCATCATTGATCCATCTCAGAACCCTTCACCACATACAGCATCACAACTCAGCAACTGGGTTGCCCCACCCTGGTGAACACCTAAGGCTCTGCCCCTCACAAGTAACAGGCACAGCAAGACAAAAAAAAAAAAAAAAAAAAAAAAAAAAAAAAAAAAAAAAAAAAAAAAAAAAAAAAAAAAAAAAAAAAAAAAAAAAAAAAAAAAAAAAAAAAAAAAAAAAAAAAAAAAAAAAAAAAAAAAAAAAAAAAAAAAAAAAAAAAAAAAAAAAAAAAAAAAAAAAAAAAAAGGCCCAAACAGAAGAACAGATCAAATATCCAGAGCAAATACAACTAAGCAACCAAGTGATAGCCAATCTATCAGATGCACAGTTCAAAGTGTTGGTGATCAGGATGCTCACAGAATTGGTTGAATTTGGTCACAAATTAGATGAAAAAATGAAGGCTATGCTAAGTGAAATGAAGGAAAATGCACAGGGAACTAATAGTGATGGAAAGAAAACTGGGACTCAAATCAATGGAGCGGACCAGAAGGAAGAAAGAAACAACCACACAGAAAAGAATGAAGAAGCAAGAGTTTAAAAAAATGAGGAGAGGCTTAGGAACCTCCAGGACATCTTTAAATGTTCCAACATCTGAATTATAGGGGTACCAGAAGGGGAAGAAGAAGAACAATAAGTGGAAAACTTATTTTAACAAATAATAAATGAGAACTTCCCCAATCTGGCAAAAGAAATAGACTTCCAGGAAGTCCAAGAAGCTCAGAGAGATCCAAAGAAGTAGGACCCAAGGAGGAACACACCAAGGCACATCATAACTACATTACCCAAGATTAAAATGAAGGAGAGAATCCTAGAAGCAGCAAGAGATAAGGGGACAGTAACCTACAAAGGAGTTCCCATCAGACTGTCAGCTGATTTCTCAAAAGAGACCTTACAGGCAAGAAGGGGCTGGAAAGAAGTATTCCAACTCAAGAAAGGCAAGGACCTATATCCAAGATTGTTCTATCTAGCAAAGCTATTATTTAGAATGGAAGGGCAGATAAAGTGCTTCCCAGATAAGACCAAGTTAAAGGAGTTCATCATCACCAAGCCCTTATTATAGGAAGAACAGAGGGCAGAGCAATGTGGTAATGTTAAAGGGACTTATCTGAGAAAAAGAAAAAAAAATGTATAGTAAAATGACAGGAAACTCACAATTATTAACAATCACACCTAAAACAAAAACAAAAGCAAACTAAGCAAACAGTTAGTATAGGAACAGAACCACAAAAATGGAGATCACATGGAGTGTGAGCAACAGGGGAGTGGGAGGAGGAGAGAGGGGGAATGGGTACAGGGGGAGAATAAGTAGCATAGATGGTAGGTAGAAAATAGACGGGGGAAGGCAAGAGTAGTATGGGAAATGTAGAAGCTAAAGAACTATGACACATGGACATAAACTACAGTGGGGAGGAATGTGTGTGGGAGAGAGTGTGCAGGGTAGAGGGGAATGAAGGAGGGAAAATGGGACAACTGTAATCAATAAAATATATTTTAAAAAACCTGTAGGAAATAATTACTTTTAAAAACCAAAGCAGTATAAAATATTTTTTTTCTGTTAAACATACTTCATTGTTTTGGTAGGACTACATTTGACTTTAGCCATTGAAAATTTAGCAACCAAATGGAGATGTCAGTGAGTGTGAAATAGTCATCAGATTTTGAGGACTTGGTATAAAAAAACTGTAAAATATTTATTAATAATTTTATATGAATTACTCATTGAAATAATGTCTTGAAAATATTGGGTTAAATAAAATACATTGTTACAATTAATTTCATGTTTAAAAAATTTAGCTACTAGAAAATGTAAAATTACATATGGGACGTGCATTGTATTTTTATTGAGTAGAAGTGCCCCAAGTTTCTGCCAACATTGGGAATCTGTGATTCTATACAATTGTTCTTGTCCTTGATGCAGATTCTTACCTCTCCATAGAAAGAGAGACACCCCATAAACATTTGTGGCTTCCATCATGGCCACCAAACAAAATTTTTATTGGTGATGCAGGTGGAAATCATGTAATAAGTGTCTGAATTTCAGAGAAATGGCCAGCACATGGTGCTGAGAGCTCTAACTTCTGGTGCAGTTTATTACACAAGAGCTGAGCTTGCATGTTCAAAAGCTGGTGTTTAAAATAATAGAATGAGGTTTCTTTTAAAAATCAGGACATATAACCTGACTTTTATTCACTGTTCTTCTCAAGCAGTTAAAATTGAATAAAAATCTTTCTTCATTCTCTATCATTAAAACACATCCCAAGAAAGGCCTAGAAACACAGTGGTAAACTCTAAATTAAGCAATAAGATATGCACTTTTAGTTTTCCTAATTACCCATCATTGAAAAAGTAGGTTGGAACTGAAACAAACGTGCTGCCTGAAAAGAGAATTAATACATGCTGGTGCTGTGGGGAAAAGCCCTACTATACAATTGAATTTTGGAATATTCTGCTATGTCAAAAACCCAAAAGCATTCATCCCTTTGGAACTGAATCTTCATTTAGGTTTTTTTTTAAATTACTTGTTCCATATGGTTTACAAAGTGCACTTATTGAGCTATTATGACATTTTGTTCATTATGTTTTGAGTCCTGTCACATTCTGTGAAGGAAATAACCACCTTCACGGTCATTTCTTGAGAAGCCAAGTATAAACAGTGTAAGTGGTGGAAGGGCTCTATTAATTGTGGAACAGATTGTTGGGAGTGCTGGGAAATACACCTCTTTGTCATTCCACTAGGGATAGGTGAGGGGAGATAGGAAAGGGAGAAGGGAAGAAAAGAGGGCAGGAGGGAGATAGGATAGGGTAGGGAATAATGTGGTATTTAAACCCAGCCTTACGGTTCTAGCTCTGCTGCCCCTTTTGATGCTGGATCATATGATTTTCAAATTAGGTGTGAATTCTAACCTTACTGTCCAAAAAATATATATTCTCCATTAGAGTAGGCTAAAGCAAAGACTGATCTCATTATAAATGGAGGCTGCTAGAATCAGGTCAGGATCTGAGCATGAATGGATTGGAACAGAAAAGAATCTCAGAGTCTTGAGCAGGTCCTCATTTCTGTCACCAGCTGAGAGAAGTGGAGAAGGAGAAAGGCAATTCAAGCACAATCCCAGAGCTTATTATCCTGGGGAGAGCAGGGAAGGTGTTGATGTTAGGGCTGAAGGAAGACAGTTTAACTATCACCTTTTGCAATGAAAGTTTAAAAAGACAATTTAAGCATTATCTTTAAAAATGAAAATGCTAAACAGTTTAGCCTAGGCTGCTACCAGGACCACAAATGACATCTCTTTTTTAAAGAGATAAGAGAAAAACACGACTGCGGAATACCTGCCCTGCAAAGTATCATGTGTCTCAAACCATGACCTTATTGTTCTGAATAATCTGCCTTCTAGACAGGAAATTTAAAGCCCTTTCCCATGGGTAGCCCTTGGAGCTTTATGACATAATAGACTGGAAGGATCAAAGGCCCCTGTAGGGTTCCTAAAGTCCATCCTTCTGCTTCAAGCTAGGATTTCTACTAAACAACGCTTGTACGACCTAACCTCAAAAGTTACGAGAGAGGAATTTCCTATTTTAGCTCAATCATGATTTAGGGGAAATGACTACCGTGTGTCAAGGGCTTTACATTTTATGCCTCTGAATGCTCACAGTAATATGTAAGGTAGATATTATGTCTGTTCTGGAAATGAGGACACTGAAGCTTTGAGAGATGAAATAGTGGCCAAAGTTAAATAGTCATTGAGCAGGGGAGTTGGTATTTATTGTGAGATCTGTCTGACTCCAAAACTATGTTCTTTCCTACTACAGTTTGTTGTTCTTGTTAAATCCTTTTCAATATCCAATCAATATCTTTCTGGCTATAATTTCAGCTCATTATCTCAGTGCTTGGTGGAAATGGAGCAGTTATTCTCAATTTTCTATTCAAAGTCATTTATATATTTTAAGATGGCCACTTCAGTCTTCTCTTACGCTTTTCTTGCCTGTTGCAAAGAGCTAAGGGGAGTGATGTTCATACCCCTGAACTCTGCTTCTTTTTATTGGCACTTAGTATGTTATCTATGCAGGTGAGTTTTGCATGTAGGAAACTGGTTGAATGTTCTGTTTCATTCTTTAATCATCCAAAGGATTTAGCAGTGTACAGACTTTATACTATGCACTGGGCTAGATGCTAGACATTCAAAGAATAAGACCTGTGCCAAGGTATAACAAAGAGCACCTGCTTCTTTTTGAACAAGATGGATTGTACTTCATAGGGCTGGTGGCAGTAGAACTGGGCATTGGAGGATGAAGAAGATTGCCAGCAGATGTGGGGCTCTAGGGATTCAGGATAGGCAAAGGGAACCTTATGTGCAAAGTCATAGCTGTTCACACCAATGTGTAGGGGAAGAGGAAGTACTTTGGTATGATTGGAATATATACAGTGTACACAGGAAGGGGGCAGAAAATGATTCAGGACAAGATCAGATCACCAAGAGTTTCTATGACATGTTAAAGAGTTCATACTTTGTTTTTAATATTGAGAATTAAAAAAGGATGAAAAATAATTTAGTAGACATCCATATCTGTATTTCTGTCATCCAGAACCAAAAACCATTAGCATTTAACTATTTTTTAGCCTTAAAAAATAAATACTATAGATACATTTAAAACAGCACCTCTTTCCTAATTCCTTGCTCTACACCCCTTCCCTGAGGTAGATTGTTCATTTGTATTTATCCTTTCAGATCATTTAGAGCATATTTTACATACATGAGTATTATGCTATAATAAATCATTCTGCATCATGCTTTTCTCTACCCTCAACATTGTTTTTGGCTCTATCCATATTGATAGAGCAATTCATTCATTTTAACTATTGTGTAGAATCCCATTTTATGAACGCAGTATTTTATTTATCTGTTTCCTTATTGATGGTGATACTGGTTCTATCCAGTTTTAGGCTATGAAAAATGATGTTGCAATCAGCATTGTTATCTTATTTCTTTAGGGAACAGTATCCAGTTTTTCCTGATGATAAAGAATTCATGTTGAAGAGTGAAGGATTTATTAAGAAAACAAATTATAAAATAATAAGCATGAACAGATCTCTAGGTCTTTTCTCTGGAGATTCTTACTCAGAGAGAGGGACTGGTGATAATTTGGGGGAACATTTTTTGGTGACAAGTGCCCTAAGTGATTCTTTTCATTTAGGGAAATTGTGAAATGGGCACAAAATATATATAACCATGTCCTCTCTCCTGAGAGAGGTATAGGGCCACCGTAGGGTTTTATGCCAAGAAGTGCCATGATAAAGTTTGTCTTCAGACATATTCCTTTGGTGACAGTGGGAGCAACATACTGAGCTCAACTTCCTTCCTAAGTCAGTCCTTTTTTAGGGATGCAAAATGGGGTAATGCATGGTCCTTAAAGGAAGGTAAATTGCAGTCTACCAGAGTATTTTACAGAATGTGGGTGAATGGGACCTGAAGGCTTACAATCCACAGACAAATTGTTTCCTGGCCTGGGATTTCTGGAAAGGATCATCATCCCTTTGAGGGCTGGCTGGTCAGTATCAGCACCCATATTGCCCTTGTTGTTTGCCTGTCTGTGAGGAGATTCATCATGTTTTGCATATTTTTGTTCTCCTAAGTTCTTTCTCGGGGAAGAAAGTTGGAAAAAATATCTAAATGGGTTTGATATATATATTTCATTTTTCCCCATTTTCCATAAATGTGAAATATCAAGATCTGTGTTCATTTTAGAAATTTTCCAACTCATGCAGAAGCAATAAAAATAATTCAATTATCAATAATTCAACAATTCATTTCAGTATTAACACTCTTTTCTGAAGCCTAAAGAAATGATATTTCTAACCTACTACATGAGGACAGAAATTAGGTATTACATACTAGGAGTTGTAGAGGCATCCTGTCCCAACTCCTTCATTTTACCAAAGAGAAAACTAACATTCCAAGAGCACAACAGGTTTACCCAAGACCACTCAGAGGGTTTGTGGTGGAGCCAGGACTAGAACGATGGTCTCTTTGCCATTGTTCTTTTTACATACTTATCATTATATACACCACCAGATGATCTGTTGTTTTTAAAAATAAGTCCCACCCCTTCCCATTTCTAGGAAATAGTGGCTGAGAAATCACTCCCTTGCCTTCTGAATGGGACATAGAGTAACTTTCCAGTCATTTTCCCTTCAGAGCTGTGAACCCGCCCACGGCTGTTGAATGTCTGTGCTACCCACAGAGCTCTCCTGTTGACCTGTGCTGATCACAGGGCCCAGCACCCACTTCTCATTGTGTTCCTGCTTCTGGTGGCTAATGGAAGCTCAAAGTTCCTTCTGAAGTTAATGGAGGAGCTCCACTCTTAGATAAGCTTTGAGGGAAATGAACCTGGAGACAACAGAGAAACATTCTCAGACTTGCCAAGGAGAGGGGCTATTTTTAAGTCAGGAAAGGGGACGTTACTGTTGAGTGAAAGAATTTGTTTGAGCCTCTATTTCTGCCTCTTACAAGGAAATTCTTTTATGTTGAGTGTATTGATACTAATTCAGTGCCCAAGTCCAGAACTTGTATTTTCAGAGAGAAAAATCTCTTTCAGGGTTTTTATTTTTCCACTGTTAGTTATATACCACCGGCCTCTAAGAAAAGTATTACTCTGTAAAGTGACAAAGATATATTGTTTGATTTGTGATCAGAAGAGCAGGGTTCAAGTGTTGGCTTTATTACTTACTAGCTGTGTGATCATTGGCAAGTCACTTCTCATATCCGGATCAGTTTCCTAAGCCTAAAATGACAGTGGTTGGGACCTGCATCTCATGGTTCATTCATACATTCATTTTTATACATTTGTTTATTTACCTGCTATGTGGCAGGCACTGTGCTAAGTGCTAGGAATGCAAAGTGAGGCATGGTCCCTGCTGTCATGGAATTTACATTCCAGTAAGGGAGACAATCAAGTCATCACATTAATGAATATGTATTTCCAAACTGATTATACTCTCTGAGAGCTAACAGTATGGTTTTACTAGAGAGTATAGCAGGGGAATTGACCTAAATGAAAGGGTAAAGAGAAGGTGAAGTGGGAAAATGGTTTAAGGAAGGGTTCCCTGAAGAAAAGAAATTTGAGCTTGGATCAGAAAGTCATCAAACTAAAAGTAGGATAAATGTGTTTCCACCAGAAAAAAGAGTCTGTGCAAAGAACCTGAGGTGGGAGGGTGCACAGTGCATTTCAATCAGGGATTGAAGAAATACCAACATGACTGGAGCTGAGAGACTGAGGGGAGAATGGGAGGAGGGCAGGCTGGAAAAGCAGGCATGAGCCAGACCAGGTAGGGATTTGCAGGCCATAGCAAAGATTCTGGTGTTTATTCTAACAGCAACAAGAGGTGACTAAAGATGTTTGTTTTAAATTTGAGGTGTGTGTGCTCATGTGTGTATGTGTGTGGGTGTGTGCATATGTGCATTTGTATAGGGGTGTGTGTGGATCTACAAATGAGAATGAATTGGAGGGGAGCCAGAGTGAATGTGGAGAGACCAGTCAAAGGCATTGCAGTGGTCAATGCAGAATACTGGGCTAGGTCAGTAATAGTGGGGAGAATGAGGTAGAGATACATGTGAGACCTCTTATATATCACTTAAGATGGAGGGTGATGGAGAGGACTGCAGCCTTTGTATCTGATTAGTGGGATAGGATGGATGATGGTGTTATTCTTGGAGATGGAGAACTATGGAGAAGGGCCCAGCTTTTTTAGCAGAGAAGATCATAAATTCAGTCTTAGATATGTGGAATTTAAGAACTTCTGAGACCTCCAAGAAGCAGGTGAAAACATGAATCTGAAGCTTGGAAGCAAAGTCTCACCTGGAGATAGGAATTTGAGTCAGGAGACAGTTACTGAAATTGTGGTTTTAGATGAGATTGCTTGGGAGGAAAGTGTGGATTGAGAAGTGATCCGAGAGTTAGGAAGAAAGTCAGGATAGTATTGCTTTATGGAAGCCAGGGAATGAGAGTGTTTCAAAAAGGAGGGTGTGATTAACAGGATCAAATGCTGCTGAAGATGAGGCAGGACGAGCTCTAAATGTATCTGTCAGATGTAATGGTGGTAACAGTAAATATCTCTGAGAACTACCCTAACATAATGTGTAACTCATTATCCCCACTTCCAGATAAGGAGACTGAGGCACAAGGAGCTTATGTAATTTTCCCAAAGTCACACAGTAATTAGAACTGAGGAAATATGGCTCTAGACCTCATTTCCTCAACCACTTTCGTGTGCTGCTCCTCCTAGTTATATAGAGGCCACTGCTAATGTTATCACCTAAAGGTCACATAAGTAGGGACGAAACTAGATAGGAGTTAGTGCTGCCTGAGGTTTTAGAAATCTACCCCCAACCCCCAGGCCTTTGAACTTCTGCTTTCTGCGGCAGCCTCCCTGGTCATGAGCTTGAGACCATTTCAGGTCTGCTAGCTCGTGTACAATGGCTTCACCATTTTCTGCCCCATGGAAAAATATTTGGTTTTTTCGTGAGACTTGTTAAAGCACAGCGAGACTTGATAAGGCAGATTTAGTCTTCCCATTGTTAGGGTGACCATATGCCCAATTGGCCTGTGACTATCCCAGTTGATCTTTGTCCTGGCATAATTATGACCATCTCTCCCTTTCACTCTCAAGAGAATCCCAGTTTGGATGGTAAATTCTATGGTCTCCTGTGATGGACAATTTTATGTGTCAACTTGGCTAGACTCTAGTTCTCATTTATTCCTTTGGACACCAATCTAGGTGTGATTGTGAGGGTATTTTATAGATATGGAATAAAGTCTATAGTCAGTTTACCTTGAATAAAGACGTTGTGCTAGATAATCTCGGTGGGCCTGATCCAATCACTTGAAAGACCTTAATTGCAGAACTTAGGTTTCTCTGAAGAAGAAAAATATTCTGCCTATGAACAGCAGCATCAATGAGCTCCTGCCTGAGAGTTTAGTCTATTCTTCCTGAGAGCTTTTCCTATGGATTGCAGACTTCCCTAGCTGGCCCCAATACTCACAAAAGCCAATTTCTTGCAATGGATCTCTTAATATATATTTTCTAGTGGTCTTTTCTCTTTTGTGGTATTCTCTTCTCTGGTAGAATCCTGATTAGTATATCTCCCTACCCACAGAGCTATGTCTACCTGTGCCACAGTGGCCCAGGGAATTAGAGTGAGGTGGGTTGTCATCTTCTGGGTCCCTAGACTTGAGACAGGGAGACTGGGGAGTCGTGGGGGATTTTGGGTTGTTACAATGTTTGGGGATACTACTGTGGCTCAGTGCCGAGGTGTTAGGATTCTAAATGCTTTGCTATGCATAGCAGCCCTGTGTGACAGAGAAATATTTTACCTAAAATGCCCATCAAACTCCATTTACAAACACTGAGAATTATAAAAGGACAGTGGCAAGGGAGTTAAGGATTCTGGCAGAGGATTGCTGACATGATAGGCCATAGATCTAGTTGGATTAGGAGGGAAGCGAAGAAAGGAAATCACTCAGAGGGGTCAATGAACTGGAGATCTCAACAAAATTGAGAAATAATCCTAAAGGAAGTCAGTGAATAAGAGAGCTGGATGGAGAGGAAATGATCATTTGGAGTAAGATGCTGGAACTAAGGGTTTTGAAGGTGCAGTAGTTTCCATTGACAAAGTCTGTGTGTGACCATGGAAGTCAGTGGTAAATGTGAATATAGGGAGCCATGGGGACTTCAGTCAAGGGTGACAGATGGGTAATCCACACAGATATTTTGTTGGAGAGGAAGGAAAGTTCAAAGTTGTGAGGAATAAATGAAATGATGGATTGGAAAATGATCTGTGAACTCTCAGTGAAGTTCCTGTGATTACAGAGCCTCAGGCAGCAGGGGTCCTGCTCTTGGCATTACATCTTATCCAGGGCGTTGTTTGCCTGGGGAGAGCTAAAACAGATTCAGTCGCTCTTCATTCTCAGTGGAGGGTAAGTGTACTGCTGGAGTGTGGAATTTACCTTCACTTATGGCCCCTCTCTCAGCATCTTAAAGCATACCAGCTGTCACCTGCCCTGACTGTCACTTGTAGAATCATGTGACATAACACAAGGATGATTTAGCTCATACGAGCAATAAAGGGAACTAAGAAACAGAGAACAGAAGTGGCACACCTGAGATTATGTGTGCATCCAGGGGCAATCTTAGATTAAGGATTTATTTATTAGACCAAGCCAGGGAGAGATCTGAGGCAATCCTGGAAACTCACCCACAGCTAGCATCTCTACTGTGATTTCCACCTATACAAGTATGTGGGTTTGTTGCCTGCCCTTGAACTTGCCCCTTGCTGAAAGGAGGGTCTAACTACCTGTTGGTCACAAGGTGATATATGCTGTGTGATGTTATAAAGACACTATGGGCAGATGTGCACATGCTCAACCATGGCAGTCAAACACACTGAGCCTCTCTTGCAACCTGACTGTTGTATCAGAAAACCCCTTATATTTAGAAGACAAATCAACATACCGTTCATGCTTTTTTCTGTATTTCTTCTCTGGCTAAACTTTGACAGCTCTTCTGTGAGCTTTGCATGTCTAACTTTAACATTGTTACCAATCCAGACTGCTGGCCTTCCTCAGGGTTCTTCAGAGTGACAGTTAGGTGGTGATATTTATGATCTCATTGTAGAGAATCTCAATATAATTGTAGTGAGTTTTCTTTATGGCAACTCACAGCAATAATTGTTTCTTCACTTTCTAGCTGGGGAACTAGGTGCAGAGATGACCAGTAACTAAATGAGATCACATAGCAAGTCAGCAGAAGAACTGGCTTCGAAATTGCAGTTTTCCAATGATGGTGGCATTTGAGTGCTTTACTCTAAGCTAGGGGTTTTGAATATTTATTTTATCAATTCCTTACAACTATCCTGTTATCATCATCACCATCACCATCATTACCATCATCCTCATTGTCATCACTGTTCCAATCTGCAAATTATAGATCAAGACACTGATGTATACATATTTTTGCAGATTTAGGTAATTAACAAATGGTAGGATTTGAACTCAAGATATCTGGCTCTATCCATAGGCACACTGAACTCCTCTATTGAAGTGCTCTGTATTGTCCTGCCTCCTTGTGCTAATTCACTGCCCATGCATAGGAAGTTACCTCTGCTGCATTGGATGAGAGATAAGAGCATACATAAAATACCAGAGAAAGTGATAGAAATTGATGAACTGTGCACATAGGAATAATGCGAGGTTGCTTTCTGGGTTGCTGCAGAGCAGCCACACTCTATTACTGTGTGTGCATCTCTTATGTGAATGCCACAGTTGTGCTATGTGGTATTCTGACATGGCCCACAATGTTAAGGTGGCCTTTTTCTGGGGAGGCATGGTCATTATCTATAGTGAGATAATTTCTGATGTCTCTTAATTTTAAAAGAGAGAGATTCTTAGGAACCAAACCATGACCATAGAACTCCACCCCCTCTTTTTATCTAGAGTCTGAAAGGTGATGACGCCTAGGAGTACACCCCTGCTTGGTGGGTGTTGGGGATGGTGGTTGTCATGATAAGATGAAGGAGAGGCAAAAAGGAGATGAATGTTATTGTGCTCTGTTAACTGAAAAGGAGTAAGCAGTTTTTTTGTAAGAGAGGTGACCTAGAATTTCGGTATGCTTTGTGATTTTCCATTTTGTTATCCCCAGTCATTGGGAAAGCCTTTTGAATTGTCCTAGCCCAGAGCCAACTGTGTTACCATGTACACAGGAAAGAAGTAACTTGTGAACACTGGGTCAGTTATAGAATGGGAGCTGCAATGAATTTGGTCAGAAAGTCCAGTGGAGAGTTGCAATTTCTTAAATAGAGTCCCAATGTCCCAATAAGCTTTCTCTTCAGAATAGTCACCTTTAGAGTCATACTTGGAAGTTTGTCTTTCTGATGGTGGTGTCATTTCTTTGTCTAAGCTAAACTGTGCACCTCCCACTGCCTCGTAAGTTGTTCTTTTAGAGGAGTGAGCTGTCTTGCAGATGTGAGGACAGACCTTTTTGTTCTGAATTTTACCATCATTAACAAAATCCCACGAGTGCTTACCAAACACAGGGCTCTCCATCACTGTGGCCACTAGAGAGACTTATTGGAGAGAGAGATTTTAAAAATGTACTTACTGCTCTATAATATTTCATAACAATATTAAAATATTGAAGTAGAAAAAAATTACCCACGATCCTGCTTTCCCAACACATTAAACTATTTCTTTTTTTAAGTAAATTTTACTGATTATGTTATTACAGTTGTCATATTTTCTCTCCCCTTTATCACCTTCTGTCTGGCAACCCCACTCCGTCCAGTATTCCTTCCCCCCATACTTCAAGTCCATGGGTTGTACATATAAGTTTTCTGGCTTCTACACTACCTATACTATTCTTAACTTCCCCCTGTCTATTTTGTACCTACCAATTATGCTTTTTATTGCCTGCACCTTTCCCCCCATTCCACTGCTGCCCTTCCCTGCTCATAACCCTCCATATGATCTCCATTTCTATGATTCTATTCCTGTTCTAGTTGTTTGCTTACTATTTTTTTAGGATAAGTTGTTGATAGTTGTGAGTTTGTTGTCATTTTACTGTTCATAGTTTTATCTTCATTTTCTTAGATAAGTCACTTTAATATTTCATATAATTAGGGCTTGATGATGATGAACTCCTTTAACTTGGCCTTATCTGAGAAGCACTTTATCTGCCCTTCCATTCTAAATGATGACTTTGCTGGATAGAGCAATCTTGGATGTAGGTCCTTGCCTTTCATCACTTTGAATACTTCTTTCCAGCCCCTTCTTGCCTGCAAGTTTTCTTTTGTGGAATCAGCTGATGGTCCTATGGGAACTCCTTTGTAGGTAACTCTCACTTTCTCTCTTGCTGCTTTTAAGATTCTCTGTCTTTAATTTTTGGCATCTTAATTATGATGTGTCTTGGTGTGGCACTCTTTGGGTCCAAATTTTTTGGGAATCATTGAGCATCCAGAACATGCATGTCTATTTCTTTCACCAGATTGGGGAAGTTTTCTTTCATTATTTTTTCAAATAAATTTTCAGTTTCTTGCTCTTCCTCTTCTCTTTCTGGCATCCCTATGATTTGTAGGGTATGTCTGAATGTTGGTACATTTAAAGTTGTCCCCCAAGGTTCCTAAGCCCTTCCTCATTTTAAAAAAATTCTTGTTTCTTCACTATGTTCTAGTTGAATGTTTATTATTTCCTTCATTCTAAGTCATTGATTCGAGTCCCCATTGCCTTCCCTTCACTGTTGGATCCCTGTATATTTTGCCTTATTTCACTTTGTATAACCTTACTTCTTCCTTTATTTTGTGGCCATACTCAATCATTTCTGTGAGCATCCTGATTACCAGTGTTTTGAACTCTGCATCTGATAGGTTGGTTCTCTCTCCCATAGGTTTTTATAACCAGAAGTTCTGAGGTTTTATTTTCCTGGTGCTGGAAACTTGGGTTTTGTGGTCTGTCTAGCTCTCCAGGTGTTCCTCCTGGTTTTTATCCACATACAAATGTGGGACTGCCTGGTCCTCCAGCCACTGCATCTCCCACCTGGTCTGCCACCTGCCACCTCACTGTACATTGTCTTTGTCCCAGCTGCCCATTTCCACCTCTACTACTGAATGAGTGTTTCTTCTTTAACTCTTTGGTTGTTAGATGTCCATACAGTTCAATGTTCTGGCAATTTCACTTGTTTTATTTTCTTTTAAATTGGTTGTTATTCTTCTTTTGGTTGTGCTAGGAGATGAAGCATATGTACCTATGCTTCCATCTGGCCAGACTCCGCATCTGCCAAACTATTTCTTTTGTTAAGAAATATATAAGGAAAATCTTGAAGGACTTCAAGAAAGATATAGGCAGCAACACACTTATAGTAGGGGATTTTAACATCCCACTGGTCAAAAATGTATTGATTTTCTAAACAAAAAATCAACAACAATACTGTGGAACTGAATGACACTGTAGATCAAATAGACTTAATTGATATATACAGAACCTTTCACCCCAAATAAGCAAGATGCACATTCTTTTCAAATGTACATGGATATTTTGAAAGATAGACTACATGATAGGACACAAATTCAAGAACAAATTGAAATCATATCAGGCATTTTCTTGGGCGATAAGGACTTGAAACTAGAAACCAGCCTCAAGGAAAAACTAAAAAACAGTCAAGTTCATGGAGAGTGAATAACATGCTATTAAACAATGAATGGGTTAACAATGAGATCAAGGAAGGAACCAAAAAGTTTCTGGAAACAAATAAAATGAATACACAACAGCCCAAAACTTATGGGAAACAGTGAAGGCAGTCCTGAGAAGGAAGATCATAACAATACAGGCCTACCTAGAAAAGATAGAAACATTTTAAATAGACAACCCAACCCTACATCTTCCAAAACTAGAGGAACAACAACAAACAAAGTCCAGAGTGAGTAGAAGGAAGGGAATAACCAAGATCAGAGAAGAATTAAATGATATAGAGACTAAAAGAACAATACAAAATATTGATAAATCCAGGAGCTGGTTCTTTGAAAAGATAAGCAAAATTTACAAGCCTTTAACAATACTCATCAAGAACAAAATAGAGAAAACTCAAATAAAATCAGAAACAAAAGAGGAGAAATTACAATTGATAGCACAGAAATACAAAAGATTTTAAGAAATGACCACAACAACTATATGCCAAGATATTTGAAAACCTGGGCAAAGTGGACACATTTCTAGAAACATGTAAACTTCCATAACTGGATCAAGAAGAAGCAGAAACTCTGAACAGACCAATAACAGCTAGGGAAATTAAAACAGTAATTAAAAAAAACTCCCAGCATGCAAAAGCCCTGGACCAGATGGTTTCACAGGAGGATTTTACAAAACATTTAAGGAAGAACTAATCCATATTCTTTTCAAACTATCCCAGAAAATTCAAAAAAGGGAAGACTCTCAAACTCTTTTTATGAGGTCAGCATCATCCTAATCCTAAAACCAAATAGAGACACAACAAAGAATGAACATTATAGGCCAATATCGCTGATTAACATAGACGCTAAAATCCTCAACAAATATTGGCAAATTGCATCCAGCAATGCATTAAAAAGATCATATACCATGATCAAGTGGTATTCATCCCAAGGATGCAGGAATGGTATAACATTCACAAATCACTAAATGTAATACATCACATAAACAAAAGGAAAGACAAAAATCACATGATCATATCAATAGATGCTGAAAAAGCACTTGATAAAGTATAGCACACATTTACAATAAAAACATCCTAGTGCGAGTACAGGGAACATACCTCAACAAAATAAAGGCCATATGTGAGAACCCTACAGCCAACATAATACTCAATGGGCAAATACTAAAAGCTTTCCCCCTCAGATCAGGAACAAGACAAGGGTGTCCACCTTTACCACTTCTATTCAATATAGTATTGGAAGTTCTAGAAATGGCAATGAGACAAGACAAAGAAATAAAAGCATTCAATCTGATTATCATGTCATTGTTTGCAGATGACATGACAGTGTACACAGAAAACCCTATAGACTTCACCAAATACCTACTTGACCTAATAAGTGAAATTCACAAAATGGCAGGTTACAAAGTACAAAGTCAATATTCAGAAATTGAAGACATTTTTGGGTACCAACAATGGAATATCCAAAACATAAATTAGGTGAAAAATACCATTTGAACTAGCAACAAGAAAAATAAAGTACCTAGGAATAAACCTAACCAAGGAGGCAAAAACCAGTGCTCTGAAAACTACACAACACTGAAGAAATTAAGGAAGACATAAATAAATGGAAGCATATACCATGTTCATGGATTGGAAGAATTAACATCATTCAAATGTCCACACTACTCAAAGCAATAAATAGATTCAATGCAATCCTTATTAAAATGCCAATGACATATTTCACTGATATAGACCAAATATTTCAAAAATGTATATGGAACCATAAGTGACCCTGAATAGCCTCAGCAATTCTGAGAAAGAACATAGTAGGAGGGATCACAAAACCTTATATCACACTATATTACAAGGCCACTATAATCAAAACAGTCTGGTACGGGCATAAGAACAGACATGTAGATCAATGGAACAGAAAAGAGAGCCCCAAAATAAAATTATGTATTATTGATTATGCTTTTACAGTTGTCCCAATTTCCTCCCTTTTTGCTCCTCTTTCCAGTATCCCCATTCCCTCCAGCAGTCCCTCCCTATTATTTCATGTCTGTGGGTTGTGCACATAAGATCTTTGACTTCTCCATTTTCTATACTATTTTTAACATCCCCCTGTTTATTTTGTACCTACCAATTTATGCTCCTTAATCCTTGCAAGTTTCCCCCAATTCTCCCTTTCCCTTCCCAGCTGATAACCCTCCAAGTGATTTCCAATTTATGATTCTGTTCCTGTTCTGGTTGTTTGCTTAGTTTGTTTTTTGATTCAGTTGTTGTTAATTGTTAATTTGTTGCCACTTTTTTGTTCGTAGTTTTGATCTTCTTAGTTTTCTTTATTTACATTTTTTTGTTGTTGTTCAAGTACAGTTATTTCCATTTTACCTCCACCACTCCACTCCACCCCAGCTATCCCCACTTCCCACCCTCAATCCTATCCCCCTTTGGTGTTGTCCATATGTCCTTTATACATGTTCCTGACAACCCGTCCCTATTTCTTCCCCTTTATCCTCTCCCACCTCTCCTCTGGTTACTGTCAGGTTGTTCTTTATTTCAGTGTTTCTGGTTATATTTTGCTTGCTTGTTTGTTTTGTTGATTAGGTTTTAGTTAAAGGTGAGATCATATGGTATTTGTCTTTCACTGCCTGGCTTATATCACTTAGCGTAATTCTCTTCAGATCCATCCAAGCTGTCACAAAGGGTATGAATTCCTTCTTTTTTTCTGCTGCGTAGTATTCCATCATGTAAACATACCCTAGTTTACTGATGGGTACTTAGGTTGCTTCCAGCACTTGGCTATTGTAAATTGTACTGCTATGAACATCAGGGTGTTCTTAGGGTATAATCCCAGCAGTGGAATTGTAGGGTTGAAAGGTAATTCCATTTTTAGTTTTCTGAGGGAATTCCATACTGTTTTCTACAGTGGCTGGACCAGTCTGAATTCCAACCAACAATGCACTAGGGTTCCCTTTTCTCTACAACCTCTCCAATACTTGTTGTTTGTTGATTTGTTTATGATGGCCATTCTGATCAGCGTGAAGTGGTATTTCATTGTGGTTTTAATTGTATCTCTCTGATGGCTAATGATGCTGATCATCCTTTCATATGTCTCTGGGCCCTCTGTATGTCCTCCTTGGAGAAGTGTCTGTTCAGGTGTTTTTAAAATTGGGTTGTTTGCCTTCCTGGAATGGATTTGTGTGAGTTCTTTATATATTTTGGAGATCAAACCCTTGTCCGGGGTATCATTGGCCAAATATGTTTTCCCATGTGGTTGGTTCTATTTTCATTTTAATGCTGTTTTCTTAGGCTGTGAAGAAGTTTTTTATTTTGATGAGATCCCATTTGTTTATTCTTTCCTTTAAGTCCCTTGCTCTAAGGGACATATTGGTGAAATATTGCTATGTGGAATATCTGAGATTTTCCTGCTTATGTTTTCCTCTAGGACTTTTATAGTATCATGACTTATATTTAAGTCTTTTATCCACTTTGAATTTATTTTTGTGCATGGTGTAAATGGTGATCAAGTTTCAATTTTTTGCATGTAGCTGTTCAGGTCTCCTAACACCTATTGTTAAAGAGGCTGTTTTTACTCCATTGTATGCTCTTGCTCACTTTGTTGAATATTAATTGACCGTAGAGACTTGGGTTTATTTCTGGGCCATCTATTCTGTTCCATTGATCTATGTGTCTGTTCTTATGCCAGTACCAGGCTGTTTTGATTATAGTGGCCTTGTAATACAGTTTGATATCAGGCATTGTGATCCTTCCTACTTTGCTCTTCTTTCTCAAAATTACTGCTGCTATTTGTGGTCATATATGGTTCAATATAAATGTTTGAAATGTTTGGTGTATATCTGTGAAATATGCCACTGGTACTTTAATAGGGATTGCATTGGATTTGTAAATTGCTTTGGGTAATATGGACATATTCATGATGTTAATTCTTCCAATCCTTGAACATGGTACCTGCTTCCATTTGTTTGTGTCTTCCTTAATTTCTTTCTTCAGTTTTTTGTAGTTTTTGAGTACATGTCTTATACCTCCTTGGTTAGGTTTATTCCTAGGTACTTTTATTTTTCTTGTTGCTATATCAGGTGGGACTTTTTTCCTGCTTTCAGTTCCTGATAGTTCCTTGTTGGTGTACAGAAAATGTCTTCAATTTCTGAATATTGACTTTGTATCCTGTTGTTTTGCCAAATTCATTTATCAGATCAAGAAGTTTTTGGATGGAATCTATAGGATTTTCTGTGTATACTATCATGCCATCTGCAAACAATGACAGCTTTGCCTTCTTCCTTCCAATCTGGGTGCCTTCACTTTCTTTTTCTTGTCTGATTGCTGTGGCTAGGACTTTCAATATTGAATAGAAGTGGCAAGAGCAGACATCCTTGTCTTGTTCCTGAACTTTTTGGAAAGAATTTAGTTTTTGCCCATTGAATTTTATGTTGGCTGTAGGTCTCTTGTATATGGCCTTTATTGTGTTCAGGAATGTTCCCTCTATTCCCACTGCTGTTTTTTTTTTTTTTATTATCATAAGTGGGTGCTGTACTTTATCAAATACTTCTTCAGCATCTATTGATACAATCATGTGATTTTTGTCTTTCCTTTTGTTTATGTGATGTATTACATTTATTGATTTGTGAATATTGTACCATCCTGCATCCTTGGGATGAATCCCACTTGATTGTGGTGTATGATATTTTTAACATATTGCTGCATGCAGTTTGCCAGTATTTTTTTGAGGATTTTAGTGTCTATGTTCATTAGTGATATTGGCCTGTGATATTAGTGTAGTTTTCTTTCTTTGTTGTGTCTTTATCTGGTTTTGGGATTAGGATGATGCTGGCTTCATAGAAAGTGTTTGGGAGTCTTCCATCATTTTGGATTTTTTGTAATAGTCTGTAAAGGGTAGGGGTTAGCTATTCCTTGATTGCTTTGTAGAATTCTCCTGTGAAACTGTCTGGTCCAGGGCTTTTGTGTTCTGGGAGTTTTTGGATTACTGCTTCGGTTTCATCATCTGTTATTTGTCTCTCAGGGTTTCTGCTTCTTCTTCATTCAGTTTTGGGAGGTTATAATTTTCTAGAAATTTGCCCATTTCACTTGAGTTTTCAAATTTCTTGGCATATATTTGTTGTAGTAATTTCTTACAATCTTTGTATTTTTGTGTTATTGTTACAGAACACAGGGCCAAGGGAGGTATGATATACTATTACCAAAAGGACCCCCCACTAGGTTCGCTGTCTGCAGCCAGAGGAAAGACATCTCTCAATGCCAGAGATTTGTGAAAAGGAAAGGAAATGTTTATTTAAAGCTATATAGACTTAAAGTAGTGACCTAACATCTTCATTAAAATATCAAAGTCCTTTAGGATACCCACAGATGCACACAGTCCTTCCTTCTCCTTCTGCTCTAATTTGGGGCACTGTATCGCAGGAAAAGATGTAGATTTAGACTCCTGACACCATCAGCTGTGTCGTCAGCCAGGATCAAGCCATGTGGTTCTCCCCTCTACCAAAGCTGTGGGGGTCTTCATTCTGGCAAAACCACATGTTTCTCCTTGGCAAAGCTTTGAGGGGGTCTTCACTCTGCCAACTGTGTGGTTCTCCCCTTAATGGCTGCTGTGTCTGGGTTTAAATTCCCATGACAATCTTCCTCTGCAGCCCCATTTCTGACTCCTCCCACAATTGGCTACACTTGCCAGCACTCCCATATCCTTCCAGCTTTACTGGGTTGCCATAGTGAGTCTGGGCAGGCGTGGCTCCATGGTGTGGAGCCAGTCATCTCCAAGCTCTCACACAGGTGCTGTAACCAGGGGGAGTTGCCTCCCAGTTACATCTTCGGTGGAAGTCACTTCCATCCCCCTGGCTCAAAGCATGGCCACAGCTATTTAACATATTTATGCAACCAGTTGAAGATTATAGATATGTTAAATGACCATGCCAGCGGTTAGCTGCAAAGCTGTTGCTATGCAAAATAGCTCTCAATGGCCCTGCTCCATGTGTTCCTTCCCCCAACTCACATCTGTGGCAGGGCCAGGGGACAGGGTGGTGAGGACATCCTGTATATTTTTCTAATATTTCCTGAACACCTTGAGTTCTGGACCCCATTCCAAATCCCTATTTGGGGCTCCCCTCTTGGCTGTACACTGTTTCATTATCAATTGTAATTTCTTCTCTTTCATTTCTGATTGTATTTATTTGGGTCCTCTCTCTTTTTTTCTTTATGAGTCTGCTTAATGGCTTGTGAATTTTGTTTGTCTTTTCAAAGAACCAGCTCCTGGATTTATTAATACTTAGAATTGTGCTTTTCATCTCTATGTCATTTAATTCTGCTTTGATCTTGGTTATTTCCTTCCTTTTATTTGCTCTGGGCTGTCTTTGTTGT
The DNA here is from genome assembly GCA_004024845.1 of Tonatia bakeri. Classification (NCBI taxonomy): domain Eukaryota; kingdom Metazoa; phylum Chordata; class Mammalia; order Chiroptera; family Phyllostomidae; genus Tonatia; species Tonatia bakeri. Next base: position 60,808 of record PVIA01005085.1, read on the forward strand.
TGTTCCTCCACTTCTTGTAGGTGTAGGTTTAGGTTGTTTATTTGAAGTGTTTCTATCTTCTTTAGGTAGGCCTGTATTGCTGTGAATTTTCCTCCCATGACAGCTTTTGCTGTTTCCCATGAGTTTTGGATTGTTTTGAGTTCATTTTCACTTGTTTCCAGAAACTTGTTGATTTCTTTCCTAATCTCATTCTTGACCCATTCTTTGCTTAATAGAATGCTATTCCATCTCCATGAATTTGAGTGTTTTTGAGTTTTTTCCTTGAGGTTGGTTTCCAGTTTCAGGTGCTTGTGGTTAGAGAAAGTGCTTGATATGATTTCAATTTTCTTGAATTTGTTGAGGGTTTTTTTGTGTGTCCTATCATGTGGGCTATCTTTAAAAATGTTCTATGTGCCTTTGAAAAGAATGTGTGTTTTGCTTCCTTGGGGTGAAAGGCTCTCTCTATATATCAGTTAAGTCCATTTGATCTAGGACATTGTTCAATGCTGCAATATCTTTATTGATACTGTGTTTGGAAGATCTATCCACTTTTTATAGTGGAGTATTAAAATCACTTACTATAATAGTGTTGTTGTCTATATCTTTCTTGAAGTCCTCCAAGATTTTCCTTCTGTATTTGGGTGCTCCTATGTTGGGTGCATGTATGTTTGTAATGTTTGTGCCTTCTTGGTGGATTCTTCCCTTGAGTGTTATGAAGTGTCTGTCCTTCTGGGTCTCTTTTTATGTCCTTTGTTTTGAAGTTTATTTTGTCTGAGATAAGTATTGCTAACCCAGATTTTCTTTCCTGTCCATTTGTTTGGAATATTTTTTTCCAACCCTTTACTTTCAGTCTGTGTAGGTCTTTTATTCTGAGGTGGATCTCTTGTAGGCAGCATATGTGTGGATCATGTTTTCTTATCCATTCAACTACTCTATGTCTTTTGATTGGAGCATTTAATCTATTAATATTTAAGGTTATTAATGATAGGTGTTTATTCATTCCCCCCTCCTGTGTACCTGTGTTCCTCTTTTTCTCAGTCTTTTCCTTCCTCTTCTTTTTTAAAAATATATTTTATTGATTATGCTATTACAGTTGTCCCATTTCCCCCCTTCACTCTCCACCTTCTCCCACCCACATTCCCCACCTTTAGTTCATGTGTCATAAGTTCTTTAGCTTCTACATTTCCCATACTATTCTTGCCCTCCCACTGTCTCTTTTCTACCTACCATCTATGCTACTTATTCTCTGTACCTTTACCCCCTCTCTCCCCACCCCACTCCCCTGTTGATAACCCTCCATGTGATCTCCATTTCTGTGGTTCTGTTCCTGTTCTAGTTGTTTGCTTAGTTTCTTTTGTTTTTGTTTTAGGTGTGATTGTTAATAATTGTGAGTTTGCTGCCATTTTACTATACATGTTTTTTTTTTTTTTTATCTTCTTAGATAAGTCCCTTTAACATTTCATAAAATAAGGGCTTGGTGATGATGAACTCCTTTAACTTGGTCTTCTCTGGGAAGCACTTTATCTGCCTTTCCATTCTAAATAATAGCTTTGCTAGATAGAGCAATCTTGGATATAGGTCCTCGACTTTCATGAGTTGGAATACTTCTTTCCAGCCCCTTCTTGCCTGTAAGGTCTCTTTTGAGAAATCAGCTGACAGTCTGATGGGAACTCCTTTGTAGGTTACTGTCCCCTTATCTCTTGCTGCTTCTAGGATTCTCTCCTTCATTTTTACCTTGGCTAATGTAATTATGATGTGCCTTGGTGTGTTCCTCCTTGGGTCCAACTTCTTTGGGACTCTCTGAGTTTCCTGGACTTCCTGGAAATCTATTTCCTTTGCCAGAATGGGGAAGTTCTCCTTCATTATGTTTTCAAATAAGTTTTCAATATCTTGCTCTTCTTCTTCCCCTTCTGGTACCCCTATAATTCGGATGTTGGAACGTTTAAAGATGTCCTGGAGATTCCTAAGCTTCTCCTCATTTTTTTTTGAATTCTTATTTCTCCATTCTTTCCTATTTGGTTGTTTCTTCCTTCTTTCTGGTCCACTCTATTGTTTTGAGTCCCAGTTTCCTTCCCATCACTATTGATTCCCTGTGCATTTTCCTTCATTTCTCTTATTGTAGCCTGCATTTGTTCATCTAATTTGTGACCCAAATCAACCAATTCTGTGAGCTTCCTGATCACCAGTGTTTTAAACTGTGCATCTGATAGGTTGGCTATTTCTCGGTCACTTAAAAGGATGGGTTCTGGGGCTTTGATCTGTTCTTCTGTTTGAGCCATCTCTCTCTCTCTTTTTTTTTTGGTCTGGTCGCACCTGTTACAGTAGGGGGCGGAGCCTTAGGTGTTCACCAGGGCGGGGCACCCCAGAGGCTGGGTTGTGATGTTGTATGTACGGGCGGGGTCAAGAGGAAACAATGACGGTTGCTCTGTCCTCGTGGGACCTCAGTCCCTTCTGCTGCTTCCCCCAAGCAAACTGGGCCCTTCTGGTGCCAATTCCCATGTGGGTGGGCTTGTGCATGCTGTGGGACCCTCCAAGGACCTCTCCTGTGAGGCTGGGTGTCTCTCCCTGTGCCTCAACTTCCACAGGCCTCCACAATCAGTGTCCCAAGGCTGTATTTCCCAGTGCTGGGATCCTGAGTTGCATGCACTGCCTTCCTTTACAATCACTGCCTCACTGGGTCTGCCGGGTGTCAACCCTCTGATGGGGCCTGCCAGCTGCCGCAAGCATACTCAGGGTCCACCCACTTCCGTCTTGCATGCCCGGAAGCTTTACGCACCCTCGGATGCCTTAGGCGCCCAGTCCGAACTCTGCTCTCCGTGCTGCGACCCACGCCCAGCTGCCTGACTGCGCCCCTCCTACCGGTCTGGATGAACAGGTCTATTTCAACTTCTTGGTTGTCCGACTTCCATTTAAATCAATTTTCTGTCAGTTCTGGATGTTATTCTGTTTCTAAATTGTTGTTGTTCCTATCTTGGTGTTGCATGGAGGTACAGTGCATCCACCTATGCCTCCATCTTGGCCGGAAGTCTCTCCTTCCTCTTCTTATAGTAGTCTTTTAGCATATCTTGTAGTTCTGGTTTGGTGGGGATATATTCTTTCAACCATCTTTTGTCTGGGAAACTCCTTATTTCACCTTCAATTTTAATTGAGAACCTCTCTGGGTTGCATAGTCTTGATTATAGGCCTTTGTTTTTTATTACTTGTGATATTTCTTGCCATTCTGTCCTGGATTGGAATGTTTCTGGTGAGATATCAGGTGCTAGCCCTGTTGGAGCCCCTTTGTATGTTCCTTTTTCTTTCTGCTTTGCTACTTTTAAGATTCTCTCTTTGTCTTTAAAACTTGGTATTTTAATTATGATATGTCTTAGAGTAAGCCTTTTTGGGTTCATCTTGATTGGGGCTATCTGTGCCTCCTGTACTTGTGTGTTTTTTTTCCCTCTCCAGGTTTGGAAATTTTCTGCCATTATTTTTTCAAATACGGTTTCTATCCCTTTTTCCTTTTCTTCTTCTGGTATTCCTATGATTTGAATGTTGTTGTGTTTCATGTTATCTTGTGGCTCCCTTAAGCTATCTTCATATATTTTGAGTCTTTTTGTGCAGCCACTCTACCTGATTGTTTCTTTCCACCTTGTCTTCTAGCTCAATAATTTGGTCCTCTGCTTCATCCAGCCTGCTTGTAATTCCTTCTAGTGTGTTTTTTTTTATTTCAGAAATTGTATTTTTCACTTCTTCCTGGTTTTTGTTTATAGATTCTTTCTTTTTTGATACTGTTGTAGTTCTCACTCAGTTCCTCATAGTTGTCTGTGGGTTCCTTGAGCATGCTTATAACCATTATTTTGTATTCTATATCTGATAGTTTGTTTACCTCCATTTCACTTAGCTGTTTTAGTGGGAATCTTCCATTACTTTACACTGCAGGTTCTTTTTTGTCTCCCCATTTTAGGTTGCTGTTTTTGTTTGTTTCTATGCTTCCTGACGTTTCACTTTGCCAGCTGTCTTTGTAGGGTGAACTTCTGTGGTAGGAATTCTATGAGCTTCCGTGGTGTGGTCTCTTTGATCTCCTTGTCTGGATGCTCCAGGGGTGCCCTTTCTTTTTTGGGTGTGTGGACTCTCTTGTTGTACTTGGAATTTTACCTGTTGGTAGTTCCTTTGTTGGTATGTTCTTCTCTCTTCCAGCAGGTATATTGGTGTTTACAGCTCCCACCTACTCTTGTATGTGGTCAGCTGTCAGGGGAAAGAAAAATGGATTAAGATAGCGGGAGAGTATTCTATGGAATTTAAAGTACTAACACGTAGAGAAGATATAGGAGATCCTTTGGATAAGTATAGGGTTAACCATGATATTTCACCCAACTAGCCACTTTTTATAAAAGGTGAAAAAGAGATAAGACTCTTGTTAGTGGGAGGGGTGGGGAAGGTTTATGAGCAGAATCCAGAAAACAGAGTGCTTGTGGGAGGTCAGGTGATGAGATATAGTGAGAGTAAAGGATAGAAAGTAGGCATGGTGTGTGAGAGAATAGTTAACCACAACAGTAATAAAGCTCTGGAAGATAGTGAAATGGGTTCAGATCACGGAGGGGTGCTGTGTAGTATTTACTATTATATGGAACAACAATTATTTACAATAATACTGGAACAACAATAATGTGACAAGAAATATATGATCTGAATATTAAGAATAAGAAGTACATGACCAAGAGTAGCATGATATTGGAACATGAGTGAAATGAAAGAAGGAAAATTAAAATATAATATGAAAGAGAGAACAAGTCAAAGAATGCAATTAAACAAATTAAACAAATAAAACTAAACAGAAAGAAGATAAATAAAAAAAACTAATGATATAAAAGAAGTAAAAATAATGAAAAAATAATAATACAAATAAACAATAACATGTAAGTTTTCTAGAATGATGCAGACCCTGGCTTGTGGGGTCCATGACATTGTGGATGGGGGAGAGACATTCACACAGACTACCGAGTCCTGTGGAGGAAAAGGGACAACATGGCTTTTCTCTCAAGGGGAGCAAAAGCCTCGGCCTCCGCCACGACAGGCCTTTATTTCTATTCTTGGCACATTATATGATGGTCCTCATTTTCCATGCCCTGGTTGGCTTTAGGTAGCTACCTTTTACAGAAAACAAAGGAGCCAGTGCTGTTAATCACATTACAGAAGAGGGATATTTGCAAATGAAAAGGGAAACATAGTTGAACTGGTTACACTCCATACTGGGGAGTTTTAGCATGGATTTTAGGAAGTTACAGTAAGCACTTGTCTCAATTCAGGGTGAGGGAGTTTTAACAAAAGCAAGTCTCAAACGGCCTAGGTACATTGCAGGCCTGATTCTCCATGGGAGAACCTATCCATGGGCATGGGTCCTGTGCATCTCTGAGTGGGAACTGGGCCCACACCACGGTCTCCTACACTAGAATAACAACGTGAAATTTGTCTCAGCTTCCCAGGTGTTGGGGTTAGCCTTGTGTTCTCTCTTTGGGTCTGTCTCTGGACCTTTCACAGCTCCAGGTTTTATTGTCTCATGTGGTGGGGGCTGGGTGGGAGAAAGCCTCCTGCTGACTTTAAACCTGCCAAGTGAGTTCTGCTGGTCTTCCTGGATGCTACAAGCTGAGGGGTCTGGGCTTCACTTTTCTCCCTTCTTATGGTTTTGTGATGATGGGGGTCATTTCTGGGCCACAATATTCACCGTTGCCCAGCCTCCAGCCCAGATCCACTATGCACTGCTGCATCCACACTGTTTAGCTGTGTCTAGCCAGTGCCTTTAATTCACCAGTTGTGCCATTTGTGAGGTGCACTAATTAGGGGCAACTCACACAGCATCTTCTCCCTCTTTGCTGGCCTAGCTGCTATACACTCTCAAAGTCTCTTCAGGGTAGTTTAGCTCCCCCACTGGGTTGCATCTTCTGGGAACTGCTAACTCCCTGAGCCCTGCTGCCCTCTGAACTGTCCATGTGGGGCTCCTCCTTCTTCCTCTCAAGCCAACTGGCAAGAGCTAGCTGTGGCTAGTAGCAGCCGTGGTGAGGAGCAGCCACAGTGAGAGCCAGCTGCTGCACAAGAGTTCCTTAAACAGTGACTGAAAGTCTTTATTTGAATAAAATCTTCTGGTTTAAGTCCACCATTCTTAACAAGCACCTGGTTTTTCACACAGCCCAACTTTCTAACAAGAACAGAGACTACCCAGGTCAGGGTCCATCATGGTGCAACTCTTCTCCCTTCTCCGCATGCCACCTGGCTCCCCAATTTCTCTGGTAATGACTTAGCTGGCATCCACAATGCCAGTGGGTGAACACCACCTTTGTGTGGCTCCCACTTTGTCTTTATTCCTCCCAGTGACTTCAAGCATCTAGGTCCATCCTGGCACCACTCTGTCCTCACTGTTTGGTAGGGGACAGAGCTGCTGACTTGGCTCTCCTCCAAGGATACTGTGGCAAGGCTCTGGGGTCCATAGCAGTCTTGGTCCCCTCCATGGTCCCCTTACTGTCCCAATGCAGTCTCCTTATCATCTGTATTTCAATGTCCTCTACAATTTTGGCCTCCAAACTTCATATAAGCTTGGATTCCCTTGGCTGTTTACTCTGTTCCTCAGAAGATTGGCTAGGTGTTCCACCTGTGCTCAGGGGGAAGTGGGCTCTGCTCCCACCCACCTCACTACCATCTTCCCCCCCAAATCTTATTTTTCTTAAATAAGTACCTTTAACATTTCATATTATAATGGTTTGGTGATGATGAACTCCTTTAGCTTCACCTTGTCTGGGAAGCATTTTATCTGCCCTTCCATTCTAAATGATAGCTTTGCTGGACAGAGTAATCTTCATTGTAGGTCCTTGCTTTTCATCACTTTGAATACTTTTTGCCAGTCCCTTCTAGCCTGCAAAGTTTCTTTTGAGAAATCAGCTAATAGTCTTATGGGAACTCCTTTGTAGATAACTCTCTTCTTTTCTCTTTCTGCCTTTAAGATTCTCTCTTTAACTTTTGGCATTTCAATTATGAAGTGTCTTTCTGTGGTCCTGTTTAGGTCCAACTTGTTTGGGGTTCTCTGTGCTTTTTGGACTTGCATGTCTATCTCCTTCACCAAACTAAGGGAGTCTTCTTTCATTGTTTTTTCAAAGAAGTTTTCAATCTTTTGCTCTTCCTCTTCTTCTGGCATCCTGTGATGCAGACTTTGGTATGTTTGGAGATGTCTCAGTGGCTCCTTGCACTATTCTCATTTTTTTTAAATTCTTTTTTTCTTCTCACTGTTCTGATTGAATGCTTTGTCCCCCTTATGTTTCAAACCATTGTTTTGAATCTCAACTTCATCCACTCCACTGTTGGTTCCCTGTAGATATTTCTTTATTTTACTTAATGTAACCTTCATTTGTGCCTGGGTCTTTTTTGCTGTTTCCATATTCACTGAGTTCTTTGAGCATCCTGCTAACCAGTGTTTTGAACTCTGCATCTGATAGGTTGGTTATCTCCATCTCATTTAGTTCCTTTTCTGAAGCTTTGTTCCATTCTTTCATTTGGGCCATATTTCTTTGCCTCCTCAACTTGGCAGCCTCCCTGTGTTTGTTTCTGTGTTTTAGGTAGAGCTGCTTTGACTTTTGTCTTAGGAGCTTGGCCTCTTGTAGAAAAGGTACTCATAGAAAAGTTACTCATAGAAAAGGCAGTTGTAAATTGTGTGGGGCAGAGCCTTACATAATCACCAGGGTGGGGCAACATATTTTACTGCTTTGTGGCTCTGTGTGGGGGAGGGATTGGAGAGGGGATACTGCTGCTGCCTTGCTTCTAGAGGTTTGCCTGGGAGACACTCACCCTTTTTCCAGTCATTTCACTTTCTCCCGGTATGCTGCTGGTGCCCTTCCAGCTATTGCCCTCATGTTGAATCCCAGAGGGCATGGGTCCGTGTAAGTCCTAAGTGCATGTGGGCTCTTTAAGAGGAGTCTGCTGAAAATCTAGCAGTGTCTTTTGCCACCCCAACCCTCACTATTTATTATAGTCAGACGTTATGGGGATTTAGATTCCCAGTGCTAGAACCCTGTGCTATGTTGTCTGACCTATGGCTCGGATCCCTCCCTCCTGAGATATCCCGCCTGATTTTTATCCTCCACATGTGAATATGAGACCTCCCATTCCACTACCTCTCTGCACCGCACCATGTCTCTGTGCCCTCCACCCATCTCCATGTCCCCACTGCTCCTACTTGTCTGGATGAATGTGGCTTCTTTAAACCCTTAATTGTTGGACTTCCATAGAGCTCATTTTTTTGATAGTTATGGGTGATTATTTTTATGGTCCAGTTGTAACTTTTTCTGTAGTTGTGCAAGGAGGTGAAGTATGTTTATCTATGCCTCCATCTTGACCAGAAGTCTGAACTAACCTATTTTTTTGTCATAACAATCATAGGGATGATTTCCCTATGATTGTTAAGAGTTTAGAGGTCTTCTTTTACATATGTGTGTGATGTTTTTGTTTCATTTTCCTTTATGGACAATATGCTACAGATTTTGGAACAACTTGCCTTCATTGATTTCTGATTTTTAAAAGGCTAATTATTAAATGTATAACTGAAATTATTTAGTTGTATACCTTTGTATGATGATAGGAATAAATCCATACATTAGGGAAAAATATTTGTCACGATGTTGCAATTTTTTATACATTTAAAAAATATTTGACATAGTCTTCACATATATAATGCAGTGATTCTCTGTGGGTGTGGGTGGGGGTGATTTTGCCCTGCAGGGGACATTTGGCCAGGTCTGGAGACATTTTTGGTTGTCACAACTAGGATGATGTTATGGCATCTAGTGGGTAGAGGTGAGGGATGCTGCTGAACATCCCATAGTGCACAGTATAGCCTCTGTCATAAAGAATTATCTGGCCTGAAATGTCAACAGAGCTGAGGTTGGGAAACCTTGTTACAATGTAAAATGGTGATTTCATAGTTTTTGAGTGGATGCCTACTTTACTTAAGCTTCCCCTGATCCCTTAGTTGGTTTTCCAGTGTTGTAGTGAGCATCTTCAGGCCTTGATCTTTGTATTGCTTTGGGCTTGCAGTAAGTTATTCAAAGGAGTGTGGAGGGAAGGTCCCAGCTGTCACCTGCTTTCCCTGGGTTTGGAAATCATCACTAGGACAGGTGGAAAGGCAGGGTTTTTCTATAAATGCTGCAGGCTATTTGTAGTGACTGAGCTTTATTAGTTAACCTTGGATGCAGGCAACAGGAATACAGTGGAGCAGGCACACAACTGAAAGGAAAGACAAAATCTTGGGACCAGTGGGACTCAAGGATCTAAGAAGTGAAATTGATTTACATTGAATCTGAAAGCATTCTCTTAGGTTAGTCAGTGTGGGCTTACCTATACTTGGTCACACCCAGCTAAAATTGCAGCTCTTTCCTCGCTTTCTACCTAGTCTCTCTGCTTAATGTTTTTCTTTAGTATCCATTGCTGTCTTGCATGTCATCTATTTTACCTATTTATCTTATTTATTTCTGTCTTGTCTTCCATAAGGACAGGGATTTGTATACTTCTATTTCTCAACATCCAGAGCAGCTGGTGGCTCATTGTAGCTACTTGATGCCTATTTGATGAGTGAATGAGTTGATAATTCACAAACACACAAGGTAGTTTTACTTTTAGTAGTATGGTGAACATACCCACTGCTCCCAGATCTGGTTCTCTTTTCACTTTCTTTACTTCCCTTTGGGTTTCTTGCCAATGTTGGAGAAATGTGTTATTGGAGGGGAAGAATGACAGAGATAGATAGAGACAGAGATAGAAATAGAGATAGAGAGATAGATGATAAATAGATAGATAGATAGATAGATAGATAGATAGATAGATAGATGATAGAGAGAAGGAAGCCCTCCGTAGGGGACAAGAATAGAGGCTGCCTGAGGGAGGTATGGACAAGACCTGCCAGAATTTCTGGACTGTGACTCTTCTGGGAGCTGTGCCTTGTGTCACATGGGCCACACTGGGCTTTCTTGTGAGGTTGTTCTGGATGTTGTAAGGCTTTTCTTAGTGACCCATCCTAAGATGGCAGCCCCTCTGCCCAGCTCAGTGCCAGCCTTGGAGCTTCTTCCTGGAGGACTCACTGTGGGCTGGATTCCAGGGCACCTCATACCAGACAACTGTGGCCTCAGACCAGAGTTAGGTTCTTGGTCTGGGGGCTCACAGTTACATTTGACTTAACATTTATGAAATTATGTATATTCTTGACTTAAAAAAAACCTACCATAAACAACTTCTGAGCCTGTATACACATTTTTATTGAAATACCGCTAGCTCTAGCTAAACAGGAGTGGTGGGAGTTGGGGTAGGGAGAGGCCATCTGAAACCACTCAGGTGATCAGTGACAGCCCTGACTCAGGCCTCTGCAGCCATGCAGTTGGCAGTTTTGGAGGCCAGCATTATGTTTCACATCACTCAGAGGCAGGTGAGCTGAAACCCATCTCTCTGGCTGCTAGTGCAGGTGCAACTCCAACCAAGGAGTTCTGCCACCTCAGCTTGGCAGCTTGGGTTCTTGAAAAGCAAGTGACAGGGGCAATAATCTGCACTTGGCAAAACAAACCCACACATACTCTGAAAGGCACAGCTGGGCCAGGCTCAGCAACTGTATTCATTAGGCAGTTAATCTTGAGGCTGTCAGCCAAGGCCACAAGGGCAGGCCCAGGCAGGGAAACTGTGCTTTCAACGATTCAATACAGGCTCACAAATATTGTTGAGCTTGCACTATGCATGAGAAATTGTGAGTGACTGTAGAGGAAAAGACAAGTAAGGGACAGTTCCTGCCTCAAGAAGCTTACTTTCTAGCTTCTCAAAGAACTGCAAGAGCATGGCAACAGAGAACAGCTGGGGTTCAGAGGTGGAAAGAGAATACCCCATTGAAAAATGAGGACAAATGTCATGGAGGAGTCCTGAAGTCTGGTTATAATTTCTTCCTATCCTCTCCCTTCCCTATATAGACAGAATAATTACCACCCCCTCAAATGTCCATGCCTTTATCCCCATAACCTATGACTATATTACCTTATATGATAAAAGAAATTTTGCAGGTGTTATTAAGTTAAGGATCTTGAGATGGGGAGATTACATAAAATTTTTGAGGTGAACCCTAAATGTAAGCACTAACATCTTTATGTGAGAGAGGCTAGAAGGTCAGAGAGAGTGAAAGATTTGAAGATACTGTGCTGCTGGGTTTGAAGATGGGGGATAAGGCCATAAGCTGAGGAACATTGGCAGCCTCTGGAAAAGGCAAGGAAATGGATTCTTCCCCTTATAGCCTCTGGGAGGAAAGGAGTCTTGCTGACCCATTTTGACTTCTGATCTCCAGAAATATAAGGTAAATATATTTGTGTTAAGTCACTAAATTTGTAGTAATTTGCTACAGTGGCTTGGGAAACACATACATTCCTTTTTCTTTCCCATTCCCATTCTTCCTTCTCCCAATTCCTCCTTCTCCCAATTACAAAGATAACACATGCTCATTTTTTTTTCATTTCATACAACATAGAAATACATAAATTTAAAAAAGGAAAGTTATCTCCATGATCCATTCTCCCATCTTTTTGGTAGAAAGCACAGTGGTTCAGAATGAAGGACCTCGGTTCACATACTGGCTTTTCCACTTATTCCCTGTATGATGTTTGGCAAGTTATTGACCTTTATTTGAGTTTATTTATTTATTCCTTTTATAAATGGGGAAAAAGTTACTCACTTCACAGGACTGTTAACTCAGTGCTTAGAAGAGTAAGCGCTTGTTGCATGTCAGCTCTTATTTTCTTTCTACATCTTGTTCTATTCTATACAAATGCACATGGATCTATTTATACAAATAATATAAAGGCACCCATTGTTACTATGATGTCATCCATATTATTTTGCAATATGAACAGGTTATTTTGGGCAGGGTTATGGGTGGAGAAGAGAATTCCACGCACACTGGTGTATAAGCAAAAACACAATGATGGGAAAGTATGGAGAGTGTTCAAGAGATAATAAATAGAACAAATAGTTTGATGAGACAGAAGAAAGAAGAGAGAAGAGAGAGAAACTGGAATGAATGGTTAGGGCCAGATTGTAGAGGGCCTTGATTGACAAGGAGTGAAAGAGATGCACTAAAGATTTCTGATGAAGGGTTAAAGAGTAAGAGGCAATGAGAGTTGCTTCTCAGGGAGGGTCTGAGGCAAGGGAGCAGGGTTGTGAGAATGTGGAGTGAGAGAGAGGCAAGGAAACAATGGCAACTTGAGTTCAGAGGATGGCAATGAGAAAGGAAAATGTGGATGGATGTAGAGACAATATGACAGCGTGATTTCCTGAACTAGGCTATTGATTGAAAAGGGTGGGAGCTAGAAGTCAACATGGCTGTGAGATTTTGAGCACTGGATATCTCGGAGGATGGTGATATTAAAATCTTGGTTGTTATATTTGGCTTCTTTCTGTCACTGCCAACATCCAATTAAACAATATAATAATAAGTTCTGCTACCCCAAGTTCTCAGAATTTCTCATACTCATCCCTTTGTACTTATTCTCTAGTACTCAGTTTAGGCATCCTTTCTTCCAAATGCTCCTAGACTTCCTCCTCCCCAGTCTGGATTGGATTTTTCTCTTAAGTGTGTGTCGTCAATGTATAATCTTTTGTGCTTATCTTTCTGCATTTCCACACTGTTTTAAAATGACCTGATTATATGACTCTTTCTTCCACTAGATTAGGAAGGTCTTGAGGGAAAGGACTGGATCTTACTAATCTTTATATTTTCAGTGCTTAGCACATTGTCTGTGTGGTTGCCACTTTGAGTATATTTGGCTAGAATATCTAGATGGAAAGATATTCTAGCCAAACAAATGCAGATAGAAATATGAATTTGGAGTTCTGGTCAGAGGTTCAGAGACAGATCATAAGTCTTCTGCAAAGAGGTATAGTAATGAGTGTGGGTAGAGAAGAGGATGGAGGTTGACCTTGGGTGGGGTGCTCCTAGATTCAGGTAGTGTGGGAGAGAAAACAGTGAAAAGCACCCAAAAAAGAGCAGTTAGAGACTGGTGGGACACAGAGGATGGCAAAATATCAGGAAAACCAAGAGAATTTAAAGAAAAGGAGTATGGTCAATGGGGTTGAATGTTGCATGGAGGTCAGGGGGATGAGGAACAAGGAAAAGTCTTTTCTATGGTATTTGGAAGATCATTCCTGATCCCCATGAGATGAGCAAGGTTACTAGGTGATAAGGAATACAAGAGAACTGAGTGGTGAAGCAGTAGAAATGTTGATGCTTCTTTCAATATGCTTAGAAGGGAAGGAAAAGTAGGAATAATAGAATAAGATCTGAGAGAGAAGCAGGGTGATGGAGACTGTTGAAAGTTGCTGAGTGGAAGGTGCTGGTAGAGAATGGAAAGTTGAAGTGTGAGCAAGTGCGGGGATAAAGGGAGAGCCTCCGCAAGAAAGAGCACTTCTCATTGGGAGAGGCATGGAGAAGGAAAAAGAAGGAAGGGAGAGATTTTGCAGCAGAAAGGAGTCAAATGGTCTCCTGATAATGTAGGAAGCAAGTCCATGTTCAGGAAGTAAGGGTGTTGGGAGTGAGTTTGGGGAAAGGAGAGAGGCAAGGTGTTTGTATCAGCCACTTCAGGGATTTTAAGGAACAACATATAAGTCTTTACTACTTAGATTTTGATGGGCTCTAGTAAGGACTTGCTTTTCTAGTCCTATTCAGCAGCAGGGGAGCAGGAGCAGAAAAGGACAGGCACTAGGACTGAGAAGACTGTAACAGAAGGTAAAGTAGGGGGTGGGAGCAAGCTCATTGTAAAAATGGCTGAGCATGGCTTCCATCAGAATGAGGATGAGACAGAAAACAAGAGTGGGCTGATCACTACAGCTCATGACAGGTCATGGAAACAGAGATTTATGACATTGGACTAATCTCCCTTCCTGAAACCCAGAGCAGTATCTAGCCATACCAATGCTATCTAATTCCTCTTGATTGGTTTGGAAGGAAAAACAATGCCTTATGGGAAATATATTCGGGCCCCCTTTTCCCAAAAGAGCCCTACAATCTTTACCCCTGATGGCATCTGAGAACTTTGTGTGGCCCAAGCCCACCTTTTCATGTTCTCACTCACGTTTGAGTCTGGAGGGTTCTGAGTATGTGGGTTTCTCTCTATAGCTTATGTTTTCCATGTCTACAGTTTTTCTCTCCTCCTTTCCTCTCCCCCACTGTTTGCTTCCACACCCTTGGGGTTGACAGCTTTGGAAGCCTGCATCATGCAACACCAAGCTCTGAAAAAGGATGGCCATTGTCCATTGGTAATAGTCATCATGGGGAGCGATTTCCTCTTTGGAGATTTTGTAGCAGGGCATTTAGGAGATCCTACAAATGTCTGCCACAAAGATGGAAGTCTGGTTGGCTAATTGACAAGTATAGGTCAACCAAACATATAAATTTATACTTCTCCCATGGAGCAAGCTGGGTCATTGGCTTCAGGTCATAAAAGCTGTGCATAGTTGAACCATCTGGAATTAGGGAGGCCTGTGAGTACCAAGAGACAGGCAGGCAGAAGCACGCAGCATTTCACCATCCCTGTGTTCTTGGGCCCTATAGCTTCTTCCTGGTCTAATTTTTATGTTTATATTTTTTCCTCTCATGCTTTTTAATTCTTTTTGGGTAGGGGTTAAGTTGTAAGCACCAAAGCCAGATCATATTTATGGCAACTTTTTCTCAGTAAGCCCCTTCTGGGAGGAAGTGGGAAGAGGAGGGTCTGCTCAGTGGCCTGAGCAACCTTTGTTCCCAGGACTCAGGGCTCGGCTGTCCATATGGGCCCTCCTTTCTTCTCTTACACAAACTGTTTCTGCCCAATCCTGCTACTGAGGGATTGGAAGCATAACTCTTGTGTAAAAGTGTGCTGGATTCCCAGCATACAGATGATTCAGATAAAGCTTCTATCTTTAATTTTGCCTATTCTCTCCTTCCTATTGATTCCTTGCATTTCACTGAGGGGATTATTTGATTTGGAGGTAGATTCTGCAATTACCTCACACATTATCTGAACAACACAGTGCAGGCAAAAGTGGGTTTTATTTACAAAATCCGAATTATCCAGGTGATGCCATCCCTGAAGACTTAGCCTTGGAGAAGACAGGACCTGGGGAAGCATGCAAGGAGATCCCAGTCCTAGACCACCATGTACGGAGGACCCTGCCCTGGCAGAAACTTGGAGATGAAAGCACGTGTTGCAGAACAAGAGCTTGTGTCTCCTCTAGCCTCAGCCTGATCCATTTGTCATTTTGGATTATTTCCCTCATATCTGTGCAGGGAGGCAGCATCATCAATTGCAAGGATTCCCAGCATGCTCTATAGTGGCATGGAACAAAAATACCATTTCCTTTCAGCTCTGGCTTTCGCAGCACCTACCCAAATGCATTTTTGCTGTCTCCAAACCTGGCACTTTAAAACAAATGAAAAGGCCCCTGAATGACAAACACAGCACACATAGTGGGAAGGCCATTTATGGGGAAATGGTTGCAAGGAGAATCGGTACTTTATGAATATTCACTGATGTGTAAACCTGCACATTGCTTATATGCTTTTCTGCATTCTAATTTGCCCATGAATGCAAATGAATACTGTTTAAAATAGAGAGAAGGAGCAGGCTCCTTGCAGAACACCTAATTGAAAGATGTTTGTACATCATGTCTGGTATTTAGTAAACAGAGAGACAAATCCAATTGTTTTCCAAATGAGACCTCAGAAACAATAAAAAATAATGATCACAAAATCCTGAAGAGTAGGAATGTGCAGAACTAAGTGCTTTCCTAAAAAGGGGGACGTAATTACTCTGTCTGAGGGTGCAATTAGTGTCCTAATTATATGAAGTTGGATTTTGCTTATCTCTTCAGCAAACCGTCTGTCAAGATCTAGCTGTCTTGAGGAGTCATACAACACAGGGGCTGGGTCCTGCAGTGGAAGCCAGCGATGGGTGGTCCTGTGGGGGGAGGGGCCCAGATTGATGCTACTTTGGGAAGTACCTTCATCTTTCTTTTGGACTGACAGATGGTTTCGGTTTGGGTTGGACTGCCTGCTGCTGCTTTCAATGCAAGAGTGTTACCTTTTTGGATTCATGAAAGCCACTCAATCAAAGATAAAAAGCAGGCCAGTGTGAGGAATCAATAAAATCTCTACTTTCAGCTGGAGTGTCTAATAGTAATTCTTCTCATGTCACTGCCTGGTTAAACAGTCATAGTCCTGCTAAAAGCCCTATAAGACATAATAGATTCATGTGACTTTGCTCTATTGTGTTGCATTTGGTTTGAAAAAGGGGAGAGGGGCTCCTGCTTTCCTAAAACAAACCAGACACTGAAGCACTGTGCATCAAAATATATTCATCCACTGCAGATCACATCATCAGAGCAGAGGAGGCTTCCTCCGTGCACCACTTATGTTTCCATGCACCTGATATATTCATTGCAAACCCTCCTTTGGAGATGTTTCAGTACCCATCCCAAGTCACTCTACTTACATTTACATGTGTTCGTCAATGGTGGTTGTTCTTGGAAAAATCATAAAAAACAAGTACTTTTTAATTTCAAACCAAGCCATCTGCACACACACAGGTCTGCTGCTGAGGAATTGACAGCAAATGTCACACATGTCAGAGCTGACATGGCAAAGAGTCTCAGGTAGGGCCTTTGGCAATGGCTTCTTGTGAAATGAGTTTATGTTGGGCTGGGGGAGCAGGGTTTTCCTTAAGGTCCTTGAGCAGCAGCGTGGTTAAAATCTATGAGCAATGCTGTCACTCTCCTCGCTGACACCCTCACAAGCCCTGGAATGGCCCCAAAGCCACAGGCAGTGAATCATAGAGGTGTCCAGGCCTTTTCTTTGTAATCTTTCTTCCCCGGGTCTTATAAAGAAAAAAATGAAGTGTTTGTGTCTGAGTTGTGCAGCTTTAAATGGAACTGGCTGGGTCACCACCCACACATTGATGTCCAGGGATTTTGAGTGAAAGAGAATCAGAGAGCATGTTATTTTGCCATCTGGGGTGAGAAAGAAGTGATGAGACAAGCAACACTTTGTTGGCCATTCCAAGCAGACTCTGATCAGGAGTGGCCTTTGTGAAGGTTCTGCCGACCCCAGGCAACTGCCATGCCTTTGCTTCCCTTGGAAGGTTTGTCTGCTGCTATTGGGCCTTGCCTGAACCATCTTTGGCCTATCATGGGGGACTGCAGAAGACAGAAAAATATTGAGTGTCTTTTCCTTTGTTGCCCCCTTTACCGCTCCCCAAGAAACTTCAGCAGATGTAGACAAGACTTTAATAGCTACATAAAGAGAAATGCATGACAATCTCATTAGGAGAGCCATAATGGCCTGTCAGAGGATCTCAGAAAGGATGATACATCAACATCTACTTTGTTATGGCCTCCCTAATGATGGTGGTGTGCTTCTACCCATAATCATTCATTCATCGCCCATTTGACCTAGCTCCCAATAACTTTGCCCTCTCTTGCATCAGTCTCCCTTTGAGGCCTTCCACAATTACTGACACAACTCTTTAATGCGGGTAAATCAGAGCCAGTAAGTGACAATCATAAAAAAACAGTTAGTGGGCCACCCCATGGCTTCCCTTGATATGGCACATTAAGGTTCTTTCTTTTCTTTTCCCAGCAGCCCTCTGTTACACTCCATCCTGAGCCCAACATCTGCAGGAGGTCAAGGCACTGGGAGGCCTTAGTTTTCCAACCATCTGTTAAAGAAAAAGGAAATCAGTGCCAGAGGATGGAAGAGAAGAACCTAAATGATATTCTGAAGACCTTCTTAAAGTTATTTATTGCGGGTGAGGACAGGAGAATCATTATTAATGCTATCAGCCCATTGTCTTCCTTCTGTGCCTCAGAGGGCAGTGGACATAATTAAAGTTGTAGCTGAGTTCATTTTTCCCTTTGGAGGCTTAAATAGCCTGGAGTCATTTCCCATTCCTCCCTCCCACTAGCACAGGTCCTCCCTAGCTGCTGAAAAATTCAGCATTCCTATAAACTACAGCACTTTGTAAAGGTCATGTGCCAGTTAATCTGAACCCAGCTCTGGTGCCTTGCTCACTGTCGCCGCAGACTTGGCTGTCCTGCCCGGTGATGAGGGCAGCCTGTGGATGACAAGAGGGGCATAAGGCAGGCACACAGAGCTCTTTAAATATTGCTGAGCAGTTCCTGGATCAGCATGATATTTAAAGATTTTTGTTCCACCTGCCTGCAAAATATAGAGTCCAGCCGAGAGGCAAAAAAATGAATATGGATTTCTTGCCCTTTCAGTGTATTCACTCCAGAAAATAGCCATTTCTTTCTCTTTTCTTTTTTGCCAAACTGGGACTGCAGGCTTCAGGCAACCATGATTATAATCATGCATCATGAATGAAATGTGCCATTTGGAGAAAATCAGCCACTCATTCCATTTCAAAACCCCCTACAAATCGATAGTGCTAGAACAGTTTTGGTGCTGAACTGGATGTTGTGCTTGAACTAAAGCACTTTCTCAACCTACTTCTGACACTCAGAGGTGCCAGGGGCAGACTCTGCCTGGGGCTTCAACAAGAGAATTATCAGCTTCCAAAAACTGGGTCTGGATCAGCACATGACCAGGGAAGTGAGGCTTAGTGCTGATGGGTGGAACACTGAGCAGGGTCAGAAGACGTGCTTCCTAGCTTGAGTGTTGCTGCCTGAGTCAGCTTTTAATGACTCCTTTCATTCATAAAACATGTCTGGAGTACTTCCTGTTTGCCAGGCACTATGCATAACTCTGGGATGTAAGAGCCAACAACGTGGGCACAAGTCCTGTCATCATGTGGCTTCCAAAGTTTAATATGAAGCAGAACAAATTACTGGGCAAGTACAATACAGTGTGATAAACCTTAACACAGTGGGAAAATTTTCATGTTTCTAGTTTCCTGCTTTTTTTTCTTTAATAGGAAATGTGCAGAAGTTTAAGAAGATAAACTCTCAAGACATTCTTCCCTTTCAGGATCCTAATCCATCAGTAAAGCAATTAGACAATCAAACATTTAACCTTACCTTATTTCCAGGACTAGACAAGGCTCTTGTACTTTTGTTATCAAGGTCGCCACAACCTGGTGCAGACACAAGACTCAGCAGATGAAGTGTTAATTCACAGTTGAGGTGCCAGATAAATGTTATGGACTTTGAGAAATTTGTGGGAGTTCAGAGAGTTCCTTGGGATTTCAGAGGAGGGAGAGATGGCTAAGTGCCTTATCAGTGCCAGATATACTTTTCTCTGTGCCTTCTTAACTACTCCCCTGGCTCCTATTACTTGTATATGGAGAGGACTCCTAAATTCATGTCTCCAACCCAGATATTTCCTTGAGCTTTTCCCTCTCCCTTGCCATTTCCTTGGCTAGCTCCTGCTCATTTACCATCTCCCCACCAAAGCAGCGTTGGCTCTAAGTGGCTTATTTATTACTTTCAGCCAAGTTAGTTTCCCTTGCATATTCCTGTGGCACCTTGGTCTTTACCACAGCACTTACCACATTTTTTAATAATCATTTAGTCAACTCTCTTCTTCTTTTTTTAAGATTTTATTTATTTATTTTTAGAGAGTGAAGGGAGGGGGAAAGAGAGAGAGAGAGAAACATCAATGTGCGGTTGCTAGGGGCTGTGACCTGCAACCCAGGCATGTGCCCTGACTGGGAATCGAACCTTCGATGCTTTGGTTCGCAGCCTGCACTCAATCCACTGAGCTACGTCAGCCAGGGCTGTCAACTCTCTTCTTTACAAGTCTGCAAGATCCTCAAGGACAGAGGCCATGTCTATTCAAGTCACTCTTGTCCCCCAGAGCCACTACAGAGTTTTTCATTTTGTTGGTGTTTGGTAAGCAATTTGTTTTATAAATGAATGGTTATTGAATTCTTCTAGAGAATAAACATATCATTCTTTAAGGTAGGATTCCAGACCATTTCCACCTGTTTGGGTGGTTCGTCCAAGAGTAAGAAAAAACTAAACTGTCTTTGTGGCAATATACTTCCAATAGAGTGTGGTGTCTTATGCAAAGTCTCAAAAAAAAAAATCAGAGCCTGAGAGAAGTCTTAAATGCTAATGTGTTATATGGAGGGTGCAATTCCAGGGCAATGAAAGTGAAGGAAAAGAGAAATGAGGCAGGGAAGGATGGGAAGCCACTCAAGGTGATATGTTCGTGTGCTGGCCCTGCTTCATAATGGCACATGTGTGCATGTGTGCACATACACACAAAACTAACACCACCACCACCACCACCACCACAAACAAGCAAAATAATTACAGTCAGTTGCTCAGGAGGTACATCTGCTCAGCCATGCACAATGCTTTTAGAGAGACCTGGAGGAAAAACCAATCCTCAGAGCAGTCCTTGGGAGGAAAAAGAAGGGAATCTATCCTCCCACTCCTACTGCTATTGGTCAAGGTTAAGCCCCATAGGAACTTCTCTGTATTTGTGTTTGTTTTATCTGACTCTCTTGAAAGCCACCAAGGAAGTCAGAGCCCATGCCCTGTACTATGATATTTCTTCCAAGTCACATATGTGCAGAACAGAGTAAATATAGCAGGCCTGAGACCACCATTTTTAAAAAGGCCTGCTTACAATGATTGGCCCTTGGTTGGCATCTAGAACTTTAGATTTTAGGAGGGTTCCCATCACTGTGCCTAAACATTTTTGCGCAAGTGGTGATTTATGCTGACCACTTGTTTTCCTTCTGGGAATCTAGAGTTTTGGTATGTACTGACAGAGGATACCTACATGGCCAGTCCAAGATAAAAACTCTGGGTCACCAAGTTCTTAATGGGCTTCCTTGTAGACAACATTGTCATATCCCATTGTGGGTTATCGTTGCAACCCATTACTAGAGTAATCGAGTGAGTCTTATGGTACTTCCCTCGAGGAGGAGTCGTGGAAGTTTGAGCCTGGTCTCCCAGGGACTTCTCTCAATGTGATGTTTCCCTTTGCTGACTGTGCTTTATATCCCTTTGCTGTGAGAATTCATAACCATGGAGACTTCTGGCCAAGATGGAGGTGTAGGTAGATACACTGTGCCTCCTCACACAACCAAAAGAAGGACAACAGCAAATTTAAAAACAAAAAATTACCAGAACTGCCAGAAAATTGAACTGTATGGAAGTCTGACAACCAAGGAGTTAAAGAAACATTCATCCAGACCAGTAGGAGGGGCAGAGATGGGCAGCTGGGGTAGAGAGGACATCTGACAAGGTGGCAGCTAGAGGAACTGGATGGGCAAGGCAGCAGCTGGTGGACCAGGCAGTCCAACATTTGCATGTGGATAAACCAGGGGAAACACTGGGGAGCAAGACAAACCGCACAACCCAGAGAGTCAGTGTGGGGAAATAAATCCTCAAAACCTCTGACTGAAAAACCTGTGGTGGTTGTGGTAGAGTTCCCATGAGACTATCAGGTGATTTCTCAAAAGAAACCTTATAGGCAAGAAGGGGCTGGAAAGAAGTATTCAAAGTCATGAAAGGCAATGACCTACATCCAAAATTACTCTATCCAGTAAAGCTATCATTTAGAATGGAAGGGCAGATAAAGTGCTTTCCAGATAAGGTCAAGTTAAAAGAGTTCATCATCACCAAGCCCTTATTATATTAAATGGTAAAGGGGCTTATCTAAGTAAAAGCATATCATCAAAAGTATAAACAGTAAAATGACAAGAAACTCACAACTATCAATAACCAAACCTAAAAGATCAAAAACAAACTAAGCAAACAACTAGAACAGGAACAGAATCACAGAAATGGAGACCACATGGAGGGTTATCAGTGGGGAGGGGGGAATGGGGGTAAAGGTACAGGCAATAAGAAGCTGTAAGAAGGATAAATGACAGGTATAAAATAGACAGGGGGAGGTTAACAATAGTATAAGAAGTGTAGAGACCAAAGAACTTATATGTATGACCCATGGACATGAACTAAGGGAGGGGATTGCAGGTGGGAGGGAGGTGCAGGGTGGAGGGGAATAAAGGGGGGAAATGGAACAAATGCAATAGCATAATCAATAAATATATTAAAAAAGAATTCATAACCATGAGTACAACTATATGCCAGAGTCCTGTGAGACATCCTAGTGAATCACTGAACCTGTGGTCTTGGAGATCCCTGACATAGTGTACTTGGTTGGTTGGCCTTGGGTGGAAGAATCAAGGAGGCTTTGGGAAACTGGTCAGCCAAGGCAGAGGCTGAGGTGAAATAAGAAGATGAGGGTCTGGGAGAGACAGGAGGTTGAGGAAGTACAAACGTGTGTTTGATGTATGTAGCAAAAGAGCCCAGATAGACCTTGTTGGCTACCAGCTGTGCAAAGTACTCAGAGGATTGTTTCTTTGCCTTGGTTTTATTAAGGGTAAGATGATTATAATTATATCTACCTTGCAGTATTGTACAGATTGGTATACTAATGACTTTTTGCAACCTTGTTGACTTTCAAGAAAAGGCATTTTGACCCTTTATCTTTAGCAGCAGTATTTGGATGGAGTGTCGGGGGAGAGGGATGGAGAGAGTGAAGATGCAGCAGTGGGTCAGGACTGCTGCTGTGTGTGGACAGGAAGTCACTATTTCCACCTCACCAGTGTTGGAATGAAATGTTTTGGACAAGATGGTACCTGGTTCTAGATGTTGTGGTGCTAGGTTTTTCTGATATAGAAGTGTTTCTAAGAGAGTTCTCTTTAGACCACCCAGACAGCACTTTCCAAATAATGGCCATCTTGGGTTTGACCTGGGACCAGCTGAAGAATTCATAGTACATTCTTAGGCCCTCATCTCCTTTATTAGTGAGTAGTAGAATTATTTGGCTGCAAGCATAAGCAAAAATGCATTATTGGAAGACTTCAGAGTAGGTTGCAAAGAGTAGGAGCTGAACAAGTAGGCCTCAGGTGGGGCAAACACCAGGGCAGTTTGGTGCCTCTGTAGTTGGGCCAACACTCTAGAGTTGTGATAGTTGGTGGCTGTTGAGGGCCGCCCTGCCTGGTCTCAGGAAGCTGTGACCCCCTGTGACTTAGGCTGAGTGAGAGACCTCCGGATCAGGAGCCACTTAGGAGACAAAACTTATTCCCCTGGCATGAACACTACCTGTTCTGTGCCTGGCCTTTAATGCTAGATCAGTTACCAATGATGGGTAAGACTCCTCAAAGGGAGGGGCAACCTAAGCCAGGTTCTGATCTCGTAAAGGCCTCTGTGGAATAAGTCTCACGAGACTGTGGAAATAAATGAAGGGGCTGTGGAAAGGAAGGGGTGATCAGCATCTACCCCTGCCCCCTCTTAGCCTGAGTCTTTGTACTCAGATGTGAGAAATCCAAGTCTCCTTGCTGCCTCTGTCTCCAGCCCTTAGCAAACAGCCAAAGGAAGGGGCAGCTCAGACCGGAGACGGCAGACCCCCGGGGTAATCAGGCCTGGGACAAAGAATATGCAAGATCCTGTGAGATCTGTTTGCTGGAGGATGTTATTAACTTGGAATTTGAAGGCACAGTCAGGAAACCTTTGAAACCTGTAGTCTTTTCATATGATAAAACTCCAATCTCTGCCCAGAATCACAACAGAAACTCTGTTAACATCCTTGTAAGATATGTGTTCCCTTTGATCCCTTCTGCCAGACTGTCAATCCACAAACTGTGTCTACTTTCTCAATAAAAACCCACTGGGACAAAAGAAGGGGCTCTTCCCCCTAGGGGGGTTTAGCCCGGAGTGGCTCAAAGAATTGGAGAGTGAGCGCTCCGTCTTTGACTTCCATTCAGAAAACTGTTTCTGTGCATGATTATTTCTATAGTGAGTTAAGCGTGTCCACAGGCGGGAGAGCCAGGTTTTGCGCGCAACAGCAAGGAGGTTTTTATGTGTGTCCATAGCCAGGAAAAAGCCAGGTTCTGCACGCTTCAGTTAGACAGCCAGGTGTTTTAAGTGAGGTTTGAAAATCACTACAGGTGGCAACTTCTACCTCTTAACTTCCCTTTTTGTGAGAGTTTCAGATTTCCCAGAGAAGGGCTATGATTGGCCTCCTTGATGCACTTGGCCACCTGGTAGTCAGGAGGAGGATTTCTGTGACTGCCAGCTCAATCAAAATATATCATGAAAGAAAGAATTTCCCAAACAAAGAAGGATGTCATTATCAGAAGTAGCTGAGACACTGACATTGACCTACTTTTCTAACATGGCCTCTACCCTATGGAACTCAAGTCACCAGGTCAAAATTCTGCCTTTGAGACATTGGAAGACTGATGCTGCCATGGTACTCTGGGGCATTGTGAGATTTGGTCATTCTTGAGGATTTTCCATATATCTTTGGTTTCTCCATGTCTTCCAAACATATCCAAAAAACAATTTGGAAGGACCCCTATTTATGTTACTGATCTCTTCTTGCCACTTAAGAGTATACTTTTGTGGAGCTTTGATAGTTTTGTCAGCCTGAGTGCTTTCACCTTCTATGCCTCTCCAAGCCTTAGAAGATGCTCTGTTGTCTGATGAGAGTGTGTTTCCCTTGGCTACAAGTGCCTACTCACCTTAAAGCTCCAATGTCATCCTTTCTGTGATCCCCATCCTCCCTGAAGTTATGCACTTAGTGGCAGAGGCTACTATAGACTTTAGACCCCTTGGCTTCCAGTTAGAGTCATTACAACAAAGTGGCTACTAACTAGGACTAAAAACCTTGAGTTTGAGTCCTAGTTCTGCATTTAGTATACCAGATAACCTTGAGAATGTAACTTACCATACTGGAGACTTGGTTTTCTTTCCTTTAAATAATAGCAGTACTCTCCTCATAGGTTCTTGTGAAAATTAAATAAGATAAGGCATGTAGAGTGGTTTGCACAGTGCCTGGCACAGTGTAAGAGCTCCGTAAATGTTAGCTATTATTGTACTGTCTTCCTGTCCCAGCAAGATTATGTTAATGAATTTAAGTATAGAGAGGTTTAAAACCTCAGGGACAAGTAGAGTAACCATAAAGTGTAAGACTTGGAAAGCCCCAGGGAAGAGTCAGTATTGAAAAGATTGTGAAAGCATAAACAAATCTTAAAATACTAATTAGGCAACAGCATAATCCACTCTTCTAAATAATGAAATATATATGGCATTGTTTGTTGTTCATGGTTCTAAATAATAAACTCTAAATTAGTCACTCAGAGCATTATTAATAACAAAAGACTGTCTGCAATGTAGTTAAAGTTGTATTTTTGACCCTCATGAATTTGGTAATAAGAGAAAAATGTCAAAATCAGACTCTTTTGAGACTAACATGGATCACTAAGATAGTTTGTTTTGGTGAGAAGGTGATTATATTTGGAATGGGAACACCTGAGTTTGAGTTCTGGCTTTTTTTTTAAAGATTTTATTTATTTATTTTGAGAGAGAGAGAGAGAAACATCAATGTGCGGTTTCTGGGGGACATGGCCTGCAACCTAGGCATGTGCCCTGACTGGGAATCGAACCTGCGATGCCTGGTTCGCAGCCCGTGCTCAATCCACTGAGCTACACCAGCCAGGGTGAGTTCTGGCTTTTTTGATTTCCAGGTCTGTGATCTTGGGGAAGACTTAGTCTTTCTGGGTATTTCCTCACCTATGAAGTGAGAAAACACTCTCACAAAGCTGTGAGTTTAGATGATAAGTAGCTTATAATAAAAGACCTTAAATATTGTAAAAATGCTTTCTAGACTGTAATTGCAATTTTACTCAAGAACATACTTACTTAAACAAAGCATTCATTCATTCATACACTCATTCATTCCTTTGTTCTTTCATTAATAGATCAGCACATGTTATAAACTTAGCATGGTATAAGGTTCAACTGGGGATAAAAATGTAGCAGAAATTGTCGTGTCCACTCTGAAGTAAACAGTAGGATAGTTAATAAGACCATAGACACAGCACATAGCAAATGCATCTTTCTAAGTTTTTTCTTCATTTAAATCCAGTAAATAAAAATTAACAGAAAGATCAGTATTAAATCAAGAAAAGCTGTCTAGAGGGAGGTTTTAAATTGTGTCCTGTACTACAGGTAGAGGTGGGGAGGACAATTACATGACT
This sequence comes from Tonatia bakeri, assembly GCA_004024845.1. Lineage (NCBI taxonomy): Eukaryota > Metazoa > Chordata > Mammalia > Chiroptera > Phyllostomidae > Tonatia > Tonatia bakeri. Next base: position 86,820 of record PVIA01005085.1, read on the forward strand.
GGAACAGAATTAGTGGGACAACTGAGGAAATAACGAAAGCATGTTTGATAATGGCCAGTCAACAACCAGTTAATGGGCACATTTGCACTGGCTTGGGGATGATCCCAGTACTGTCTTAGGTGCTGTGGGATATTGGAAGAAACAAGAGGCTTGACTACCATCCCCTAGAAGTTTGCAGTCTACAAAGTACTAGGAGAGGTGAGAAAAAGTACTGGAAAAGTCCCTGAAGAAGAGATGGGGCATGAATTAAGTGCTACATGTTTTTGAACTGAACTGTAGGGTTTAACCATCTCAAAAACCTGCCTGATATTTCTTTATAGAGGAAGACTATACCTTTAAAACACACAGCTCAAGAAAACATTTCAGTTTGCCAAGTTTCTGCTAAGCCATCCTGAAAAAAAACATTCAACAGCTTTCACCAGCCAGAGGCCCCAATATCCAATCTCTGTCTTAAATGATAAATGACATTTGTCAGTTGACAAAGCAAATGGCCTCGACCATTTGAGGACATGGTCCTGCTGTGCATAGCACTCCTGATGAACCAGCCAAGAGCACCTTGAGGTGAGAAAAAGCCTCTTTGTGCACAAGCCTTCTGAAGGAAGAGCTGGGAAATGAGTAGCCTTTGATCTGAAGGCAGTTCCTCATTAGAAGCCAAAACTCTGGTAGAAAATAACTGTCTGGTCAGGAGGGGATTTCTCAGGTCTTGGGGCTAGATTAGCTGGGGATGGCCACCCTGGGACCTTGCTGATGGCGTGTACATTGTGTTTTTGAGGGATCTTTGCTCTTTCCTCTAGTATGCCCTGGATCCTAGTCTTAGAGCAGAAATCAATGTGATGAGCTGGAGACAAAAATCAAGAGATATAGCTCACATTAACGTTAGTAGCACAGTTGAGGGTGGTGTACCTGGGTGAGGGGAGGGTAAGTCATTTTGGTACTTTGGGCCATGGAACACTTTCTCTGTGTGGTTCTGTCTCAAACTGCAGGGTGCTTAACAATCCTGGCATTATTTACTTAATGATGGTATTGCTCCCCCAATCATTGTGACTGTTATTATTCTCCAACACATTTCCACCTCCACTTCCATGGTTTGTGGAGAACCCAAAGGAACATGGGATGATGCATGCCTGTGGCAACCATGCATTCCACTGGATGCCAGTCTGCTCTGTTGTTCTCAAGGAGCCTGGAACAGGGTCTCTGCCTTTCTCAAAACTGGCCTCTGGGGCCAGTGGACCCTCACCCCAGAGGATTTGGTGTGTTCCTCACTCTGGTTTCTGAGCTAGGGGTTTACTCCATGCTGAGCCCTCTGGAAGAACCCATCAGGTTTCTGGAATGAGGTGAGGGCATAGCACTGGGTGGAGCAGACCTGGGAAAGTTAGGCAGAGGGAGTTGGCTGGTTAGATATAGGAGATATCATGGTAGTCTCACTGCAAATAGCTCCTGAGGAGAAGGGCTTTCCAATTTGATCCAGTCCAGGTTGAGGGCCCTAAGGTCAAATGGCCTAATCATCTGTTTCTGGGTTTTCTAATGTATGGTCCATTGACAATTTGCATTTGAGTGATCTAGAGTGCCTATGGAAAATGCAGATTCATGGCCCTACGATGTCAGGTTCTCTGGATTTTGGCTTGGCAATCTGGATTTAAAAAATACCCTCTGATTCTTCTTTAAGCTAATGTTTGGGATAATTAGACTCTAGCCAATACTTGAGTTCTTTATATAGGAACCCTAAACATCTCTAGTGGAAGGGGTCTCACTCCCTCTGGAGTGAGCCTGCCACCTCCCCTAACTTCCCATAACTCTAACACTCCACAAACTTTCCCCAATGAGTAAAGTATGATCTCATAGATAATGCAAGAACCTCAAGCTCACACTGTGGTGTGTGTGTGAGTATGTGTGTGTGAATGAGTGCATTTCAAAAGGGCTTCAAAAGATACACATAAACTTAAATATGACTCTGTGGAAGGGGGAGTAAAGTATGGGTTTGTGGGGAAGTTAAAGGAGGACTTTCATATTTTCTACATATTTGTATTGCTTGATTTTTTCTTTGACAATGTGCCTGTATTATTCATGTAATTTAAACAAGAAAAGACAAAATGGCACCAACACTAACACCCTTTATATTGAGCCAAATCTGCTTCACTCTATATTTCCCTCTCTGGTTCTAGGGGAATCACTTGGGACCACACAGGATGTCTAGTTTTTTCCCTACCTGTCAGAAGTGTTTGTATGCTTCTAGTTTGTCCCTTTTAGGCACCAGCTGTCTTTGCCAAATGGCCCTGGTTCCTTGACCCTCATGCTGTGATCTGGTGTGTGAATCTTCCTGGAAATTGCCCCTCCTTACCTGCCTGCTGATGCTGTTCAGCTTGACCATAGTCTGTGAAAATTATGTTCCATGCTCTGTACCAAGAGCAGTATTCAGGTGTGCTGTGACCAGAACAGAGGGAGTCGGACAGTCATCTCTGTCTAACTAGGTTCTATCTTTCCATTAATACTGATAAAGGCTTCTTGGCAGCCATGTCACACTGAGGACTTTTGTTGAGTGGATAGTCAACTAAAACTCTTAAATCTTTGTCACACTGGCTGCTACCAAGGCTCATCCCCACCACTCTGTATTTCTATCAGCTGGCTTTCTGGACCCAAGTGGAGAACCTTAAACTAATTCCTATTATGCTTTATCTTGTTAGGCTTGGCTCATTGATCCAGGAGGCTAAAGCCTCTTTTCTTTCTGGATCTTGATTTTGTTCCCAGCAGAAACCTTTTTCTGCAAAGTTTGATTTTATTTGGTTGCAGAAGAAAAAACCCCCACACAAAACCCTCTTTATTTTGAACAAGAGACCCTCCTTGAAAATCAACTCAAAGCTGGCATTTTCTAATACCCTGAACAAATGCAGAACTTGCTGTCAGTTTGATTGGACAAGGCTCCTCTTCAGGGTCTGCTACCTGCAGGCTCCTAAGGCAGGTCTCACGACATATGCCACTGTGCTGGAAGGGAGCTCTGTAGACAGCAGGCCCCTTCCCAGACAGATGGGTGTCTCTCCTCCTCTGAGAGATCCCCTGGGAAGGCTCGACTGGGAGCATCTTCCTGAAATAGGATGACTGTGTATTGTGAATGGCTTTATTGCTCAGAGCATCTGGATGTGTTGTGATAAACAGCATGATAGATGGTTTTAATGCCTCTAGAATGGGTTGCCCAGAGAGACAGAACAGAATGGGGAACATTTACTTCTCTGTTGCTTGGAACAGAGTAGGGTTGCTCATAAAGGGTTGCTCACTCCACCTAAGTAGTTCTTCCTACTCATCTTGGTAGTAATTTCAGCACCATGGACCTGAGGGGGGACTTAGAGAAGGGAAGATTTGCTGAAGGTTGGAGCTGGATGGACAGAGTGCTCACTCATATGTATAGCAAATATTCTTAGAGTGTTGATGCAGGTCACTGTGGTAGGCATTAGGGATAAATGCCAAGAAAACTAGATATGAGACCTAGTCAAAGAGGCATATGTTAATAAAGTAAGGACTCAAAGACAAGTGTGCAACAAAGAGAACATGTGATGATGAGGAGTCTAATTCTAGTCTGGAAGGTAAAGGGAGGATTCTCTGAAGAGGTGACACTTCAGCTGAAATCTGGAAGTTGAGTGGGAAGTAGCTTGGCAATGAGATAGAAGATATGACAGGTATATGCTAAATACGTGCTAAGGCCTGGTGGCAGGTGGAGACATAGCATGGTCAAGATAGTAAAGAAGGCCAGTATGTCTGGGTGAGGAGAGTTAGGAGGAAGAATGTTGAAGTGTAAAGTAGAAACATTGATAATAATAATATTGGTAATATTAATTGAAGTTTTTACTTAATGTTCACTGTGTTCCAGGCACCACACTAAGGACTAGATATGTATTCATTCCTTAACTGTTTCATCATGTATATGCTTATGAGGCAGGTGCTCTTCTACTTCCATTTCACAGAAGAGGAAACTGAGACAGAGAGAAGTTAAGTAACATGTCCAAATTGGTAAGGGGCTGTGCTCTTCATGGTCTTAGAGGTCCTTCTGGGTATTTTGTCATTTATCTGAAGAACTGGGGGATGATGTTGAAGATGTTAGACAAGGCAGAGATATGGTAAGATTGGTGTTTTGAGACTCCTCTGGATTCTGGGTGGCAAAGGGCTGGAGAGGAGGAAAAGGAGACAGATGAGAGCCAAAGGAGGCAGCCAGCAGCTGCCACAGTGGTCTGGGTGTGACGTGCCAAGAGTCTAGACTAGCACAGTGGTTGTGGTGAGGCACAAATGGCCTGATTGGAAAAGGAGGATATTTTTAAAGTAAATCACGACCTGGTAAGAGGTTGAACAGAGAGGGAGAAAGGAGATGTCAAGGACAACTGCTAGGTTTCTGTAAAACCCAGCTGGATGGATGAGAGGATTATGTGTTCCACTTTTGGCACACTAAGTTTGATGAGCCTTTGAAAGAATCAAATAGGCAGTTGGACCAGAACTTGTAGTGCTCAAAGGGGAGGGCTAGACTCTGATTCTTGGAGTCATCGATGAATAGGTTGTGAATGAAGTGGTAGTCTAGATGAAATTGTCTGGGGAGAGAGGAGGGAATAAGAAACTAAAAGGATCTAGGACTAACCTAGCCATAATGCATGCCAGTGTGTAATGGCCAAATAGAGGAAGGAAGTCTGTAAAGGTGATTGGGAAGGAAGTGGCCCAAGGATGGAAACCTGGAGACTATGAGGGCACACTATCTGGGAGAGAATCTGTGCATAGATGGGGCAGGGTTCCTAGCATTGGATGTTTTGGAGATGTTAAATAATATGAGGAATGGAAATTGTCTATAGTATTCACCAATGTGGCTATTGTGTTCATTTCCTGGGGCTGCCATAACAGATCACCATGGACCGGGTGGCTTAAAACAACAAGAGTTTATTGTTTCACTGGAGCTAGAAGTCTGAAATCAAGGTGTCAGCTGTGCCATGCTCTCTCTGAAGGCTCTGGGGGAGGATCCTTCCTTACCTCTTCCTAGGTTCTGGTAATTGGCAGCAATCCTTAGTGTTCCTTGGCTTGTAGATACATCACTCCAATATCTGCCTCCTTCTCCACATAGACTTCTCCCCTGTGTGCATGTTTCAGTGTCTAAATTTCCTTCTTTTTATTAGGACGCTCTTCATATTAGATAGGCCCACCTTAATTTAGTATGACCTTGTCTTATCTCGATTCCACCTGTAATGACTCTATTTTCAAATAAGGTCACATTAACAGGGGCTAGAAGTTAGAAGTTAAACACATCTTCACGGGGGACACAATTCAACCTACAACAAAGGTCATTGGTAATTTTGAGAGCTGTTCTTGTGGCAAGATAAAGAAAGATGACTGGAATGTGTTGAAAAGGAATTGAAAGGCGGGAAATTAGAGCACGCACAAAAAAAGATAACCCTTTCAAGAACCATGGCTGACTGGGGTACTAGAGCACTAGACTGGGGTTGGAAAACTATCTGAGCACCAGCTTCACCACAATCAGTATGACCTTGGGTAAACTACTTCCTCCCAGAGCTCGGTTTTTCCTCTGGGGAATAATCATGCCCACATAATCCACATTTACAGTGACTTGGAGTTCTTGTGAGGCTCCAAGAAGGGAAGGTCCAGGAAGACTTTGTGCAGAGTCCAAAAGCCATTAGAGTTGTAGGCGATTATGATTCTGTGGTTTCAGGGAAGACTCTTCCCATGCTTGGATGTATGTGTCTATGAGATAGCTTGAGGCAGGGGCCGTAAGCGGAGCATCAGGACTGTGAAACTTCTTTCTCTGAGCCTGTTGGCCCACCCAGACAGTGCGGAGACCCACCAGAGGCCTTCCTCAGTGTACTCTGGGCACTTTGGCTGGAGGAAGGGTATGGGCATAACTTTGTGGTGTAGTGTTCCTCTGTCTTTGCCTGTAGGAGGGGTCATGTCAGTCAGAGTCCTTACACACTCCATTCTGGAACCTGATGCAAGCAGAGAAGTTGGAGCCCAGAGGCCTTGATTCTTGGGTGCCAGTTAGGGACTTGAGGATTTTACCTGCTGAAGTCTGTGCTCCTACACTTGTTACCAGAGCAGGCCTCTGGTGGCCAGGCAATAAGAACTTCTGCAGGTTAACAAGGAGGGAGACACTTTGCCACAGGAGCTAGGGAAACTGGCCTGGGTACAAAAGCTGGTTGTAGAGGTGGCAGCTGAGCAAGCCCAGAGAAATTGAGATCCACAGCCCTAGAGTTTTCCCTGCAATGTGGAGCTCAGTGATGGGGCACAGGCAGCAGACAGCACTAGGGAGTCAGACAAGCAGACAGCCATGGCAAGTTCAGTGAGGAAGGATAGACTGTCCTCCCAAGAGAAGGAGCTGGTTGGCTGCAGGGGCTCAGTTGCTAGCAATGATTAATTTACTTCTTGCTGTATCTGTCAGGTGTTAGGGCCCAGGCACTGGACTAGATGGTTGGCATGGTGCCAGGGCTGAGAGGCTGCAGGAGGGGAGCTGGAGAGCAGGGACTCTAGGTAGGGCCCCTGGCCTGGTTGTGATAGCAGGGTACCAAGCAGGGTGTGTTAACAGGGAGAAAACCTCCCAGCACAGCAAGTCTCCTGTGCATAGGAATCACCAAAGATCTCCTTAAAGTGCAGATTCAGATGCAGTAGATCTGGGGTAGGGCAAGAGGTTCTGCATGTCTAACAAGTTCCCAAGTGATGCTGAGCTATTGTTCCACAGGCCACACTTGGGGTAGTCAGATTAGGGGCAGGGTTTAACTGGCAGCATTCAGGGGAACCTCATGGCATTCAATAGCAGGGACTGCAGCTGAGTCTCTGAGTCTCTGGAGCTGGGAACCTGCCAGCTGTCAGCAGTGATGGCTTCTCTCTCTGGAGCCACATGATCTCTTGTCTGAACATCTGCTCTCTTCTTTTCACTAGCATGGTTTCCTCTACAAGCCCTTGTAATCTGGCTCAGCCTGGGATGCCTTTACCACTGCAAGAATTCTGACCCCAACCTATGTCTCTAGCTCCCAACTCTGTCAGGCTCTAGTTTTTTTGGTCTTCTACTTCAGAATTTTTTTCTCTCAAGATTCTGATCAGCTCAACTGGTCAGGTGTCCACACTTGGTCCAAACCACTGTGCTAAGGGGCCCATAAGCTGGGATGCTCTAGGGTGCCCACCCAATGGGCAGACTCAGTGAGCTGCACAAGAGAAATGCAGCCTTCATGAACTGTTTAAACAGGTGTGATAAAAAAAAAAAAAACTCTTGAAAAAAAAACAATTAGAATTGTAGCATATATTTTGGCCATTTTCCAAAATGCAAAATTATTTTGAATTATTTATATAACTAAGTAGTAGGGCACCAAAATCTCTTTTTTACTTAAGACACTGGAAAGAGCAAGGGCTTAGCTTGAGCCCCAAACATGCCTCAAAGAGAAATGGACAGGCGGAGGGTAGAGATGAAGGGCCTGTGGCCTGAGACAAACTAGGGGGAGAAGAAGAAGAGAGCTGAGATGGGGTTGATCATTTGTCTGTCTGTTCCCAGGTCAGCTCAGGAACAATGACCTAGCCACCAGAACCCAGATGTAAGAGGATGGCTGATTTCAGGGACAGTACTTGGTGTCGACATGGGGAAGGGTCACAGCTTATAAATCTCTGCCTGTTCAACCTAGAAATGGACGGATAAGGAAGTCACACACACAAAGACCTTGATCTGCTCAAGGTTAAACTCCCAGTTGGTGGCTGAGCCAGCCAATAAGGCCCCTGTCCTGATACCCAGCCCTGAGCTTTTCAGAAAATGAGAGGACTATTAAGAATACACAATACTTCCAAGCTTTTTTTCCCCATAGAAGCAAATTTGCAGAGCAGTGGTGGGGGACTCTGAAGAAGGGCAAGAAGTCCCCTGAGGTGGAGGGGCCGCTTGCTGCCAGAGCCCTGTTGCCAGCAATTATTAATTCATTTTTGCTGGAGCTGTCTTGGGGGCTTCCATGCATAATAACATTAGGAGTGCTGGCAGCTGTGGAGGGAGAGCCTGCTCCTCTCAGAGGGAGGAAGGTGTGACTCCTCACAATGTTTCTCTCCTTCCAGCTCTCAGTCTGGGGAGAAATCATCAGGGCTCATGCTCCTGGGTGCAGGCTGCTGAGGGCACAATGTTCCAGGGATGGTGGCAGATCTTGGAGAAGGGACAGAGGCCAGGCCAAGAGACAGGAACTTATGCAAATCAGGCCTGAGGACGGTTCAAGGAGTGGGTAGCCCTGACTATGCCTTCCACCTCAGCATACCCAACCCAGACACCTCCAGAAGACAGAAGAAATATTGTCTTTTGTCATGCTCGCTTATTCCAATGCTAAGCTTGTGCAGAAGGGTGTGTGCATGTGTGTGTGTGTTTGTGTGTTTGTGTAAGGAAGTGAGCCCTCCTTCTCTTTTGAATCTTTTCTTGCTAAAGTAGCCCACATTGCAAAATGTCTGTGAGGCAGAGATGTTGAGCAGAAAGAAAACTTGGTGGTTCAGGAAGCAAGAAAACTGGGTTAATGGTTGCATTAATCCTAGGAGCAGCTGAGCATTTCTGCTGGGGTTTGAAGGTCTCTGGAACTTTTTGTTAAGGGTGATGTTGCTTGGGGCTGCTGCACACTGTTGTGCAGGCTATGCACTCTATCGTCTTTGTGAAGGTGAAGTCCTTCAGTGAACTTACTTTGCATACGTTATTCAATTAGGGATGACCTTGGGCAAAACTACGACATTTAGAGACTGTGGCTTCCACCTGTCCCTCAGTTTCGAAACTGTTCCCCTCAGTTTAAAACTTTCCCTTTTTTCTCCCCTGTCAAGTCACCCTGTTCACTTGGTTCCATGCACATAACTGACTGTCATAGAGGAAATCAATATGACAAGAAATGTGCTAAGGAAAGCATAGAATAATAGATTCAGAGAGCTGGGAGGGACCTAGGTCATCTACATCAGATTACAAACTTTGTGTCAAAAGATTTTGTTTTTTTTTTCTTAAATTCATATGTGAAGACCTTTAACTGAGACATGTGGTTTTCATTTCTCCCCAGCTCACCACCATGTATTATTTCACAACTGCCTATTAAGAATGGTTGTGTTACCTGTCTACCATGAGGTAGGTACATCTGAGTTTAGCAGCCCCTGAGTAAGTCCCCTCACTGTAATGACCAGGAAACCGAGGATCGAAGAGGTGCCTGCTTTGCTGAACTTTATAAATATGCTTACTTTCCAAGGAATACTGGCCTTTTCAAGGGTGAGACCTGGAGAGGAAACCCTGAAGAACAAGTTTCAAATGGAGAGGAATTGCTCAGCATCACTGTTTGTTTGCTGGCTGGACTCCCTAAGACATTTGTCTTCCTTTCCCCAGCTGTAAAATGATGGTGCTGGACTTCTTGTGCTCATGTAGTCCCAGCTCCTTTATCTTCCGATTTCCTTCCTAGAGATGTTGGGAGGAGTCCACAAGCAGAGATCAATGGTCAGAATCTCTCAGAGATTCACATCACAGCAAAGTGTCTACACCACAAATAACTTGACCAAAGCACATTAGAATTACTAGTCTGATAGTTAATATCTAAGAAACTGAGTGGATGGCTGTATGATCCCTCTAATAGAGTTAAGATGACCTAAAGAATTTAGTAGTCATCAAATTGAATCTTTTTATTTTGGCTCTGTTTTCAGCATGTGGTCACGTGATTTATAGGGAGGTGTCTTTTGCCCACCATTCTGCATTATAATAAAAATTTTTGTGTAATAAAGAGTTGGCTGTCTCTATGCCCAGTTTTTGGGAGGTAGTCTCTAAACCACTGGAATTTCCTGAGTGACAGGAGTGATTTTATTGCTCATAGTGGGCCCGTTGGGCCACACCTGATAGTTTTGGGTAATGAGATAACTATGGTTGTAGGTTGCCATGCCAAAGGGACCAACCACGTGATGAGAAGGTTGGAACTTTGAACCAGTGATAACAGCTCAACTTCTGGGAAAAGTTGGGGAGCCAGAGATTGAGTTCAATCTTGAGGCCAATAATTCAGTTAATCAATGCTTACCTAACAAAACTCCAGTAAAAACTCTGCATACTGAAGCTTAGGTAAACTTTCTGGGTTGCCACATGTTTATGTACTGGGAAGGTGACTGTCCCTGAGGACGATGATGAAGGACGAACATCAGTTTCATGTTCAGCAACCTTGTGAGGAGTCACACCTTCCTTCCTCTGAGAGGAAGTAGGCTTCTCCCTCCACAGCTGCCAGCACTCCTAATGTTATTATACACAGAGGCCCCCAAGACAGCTCCAGCAAAAGTGAATTAATAATTGCTGGCAACAGGGCTCTGGCAAAGCTCTGGGCTCTGGGATTCTCCCAGACCTCACACTATGGATCCCTCCCTTTGCTTTGTTCTAATTTGTATCTTTTTGCTATAATAAAATTGTAATCATGAGTGCCTCACTTTCCTGAGTTCTGTGAGTCATTCTAGCCAATCATCAAACCCAAGGTTATGGTGGGAATGCAGAAATTTGTAGCCCTCTGGTGAGAAGTGTGGACTTCAGAGCTTGTGACTGGTGTCTTACGGAAAGGTGGAGGACTGAACCTTTAACCAGCGAAATTTGGCCCGACCCCAGGTAGGGGGAAAAGGAAGAGATAAATGCATGAGGTTATGTGGAGAAGGGCTGGTAGATGGAGAGACGAAATTTCAAGAAGGTTCCAAGAATTTCCCACATGTTTGTGTGTACCTCCCTTTGCTCTCTCCACCTCCCTCCTGGGTCCTAATTTTCAATTTTGGATGAAGCCACTGGATTCTTCAGAGAGGTACACTCATGGTCTGATTAGCAGCCTCCAGGGTGAGCAAAATATTAATCTGGAGTGTGAGCTTTGGAGCAGACTGTGTTCTGGCAACACCATTAACTGGCTGTGTATCTCTGGGCAAGGAAAATTACATAAACTCTCTGCTTTTTTTCTATCTGTAGGATGGAGATATAACTACCTCATTAATTAAGTGAATAATTACACATAAATCACTTAAAAGTTGAACAGAATGTGGGAAGGCCTCCATTAATTAGTATTATTCTCCACTGAGCTCTACTGATAGAGAAATCGTAATGTGCTGTACAGTATCAGGGCTTTGGAGACAGACCCAGGTTTCAAGTCCTGCCTCTGCTACCACCCTGCTGCATAACTTTGAGCAATATGCTTAGCTTTTCAATGCCCAATTTTCTTATCAACACAATGGAGCCACTGAAATTTACAGTATTATCCCAAGGATAGAAATGATGTGTCTTAAGCCTCTGACCCATGGCAAGTGCTCAGTGAATGGTTGCTATGATCACCAGCCTTGCTGTTAGGTGTTTGTAACTGAAAAGCTGCCTGCCAATGGTGCATGGAGTCTTAGGAGTGAGGAAGTCTTGTGGGGTGGGGGTGGGGTATTAGTGAGTGTGTTCTTGGAACCCCTGAACCTTAAAGAAGTCAGGCTGGAGGGATAAATAAAATCAGCTAAAAGTGAAGACCATGACCTAAACATCAGGTTAGATTGCTAAAAGACTGGAGTGAGGAATGGAGAGGCCTGGTATATCTTCAGGAGATGCTTTGACAGGGCAAGTTAGGGGACAAGTACCACGCACCAGCAGCTCAGGGTTGTCACCAAGAAGGTGAAATACACTGCCATTCTCCACAATGGGCTTGGTTATTTGTATGTCACATTGTTTGTTTATTGAATAGGTATTTGACAGAAGTATACTCAGCAGAGCACATCAGCAGGGATGGTGTTTTACCAGCAAATAAATTAGAATCATGGAGTTAGCTAAGGCATAACTAAGTACATGGCATAAATATGTCATTTGGCCATTATGAATTCATTCATGTATAGGGATCCTTAATGTATCTCTATCAAAACTTTAAATGAAATGTTCTTTTTATATCAGGCCTATATTTTAATTACAGGCTGCAATAATATCAGTGCATCCTCAAGGAGCTGTGGCGGTGCAGCTGGTGCCCAGTTCATGGCTCTCTGTGCCAGTCCCTGCAAGCCATTAGAGCACATCCAGTCCTTCCTGGCCCATGGGGAAGTGTCTAACCTCTCCTATTCTTTCCTCCCTTAGGTGGCCCTGCTTCTTTCTCCTCCAGTTACTGTGGAAGGTTGGAAGGAGTAGGCAAGAAGTGCAAGGCAGGGGAGCTTGATAAGACCTTGGGGCTCAGGCCAAGGCTCTCAAGGAGAATGAAGTGCTAGGATCAGTGGATCCCACCCTACCTCCCTTCCCCAGGCCAAGGCAAACATTTCCAAAGTGCTCTTGACTGACACTTCAATCCCCCACTCCCTGCTGAGAAACCTTTCTTTCTGTGGCTGGCAATGGAATGGACTGTTGCCCCCTCCCACTGCCCTTTGACTATTTTAACCCCCTTGTGGGGAAGAAAGGAAGAAAACGAGCCTAAGAAAGCAAAAGAAAGGAACTGTCACTGCGTTCATGCCTCAGATATCAGTTATTTGTTGGGGGGGGGGCTGAAGAGGTGAGTGGGGGAGAAACTCAGAGGGGTGGAGGGAGGTCCTGAGCTGCTTGTTGAAGGGCTGAAAAGTTTTCATTTCTATTCAAATATCATTAATATGATGAGAAGGAGCTATTTCACAAGCTTTCTTACAAATAATTTGCACCCTGAATGCAGCCTCCTGTACTGTGTTCCTCTTCTCTTTCTCTCTAACCCCTACTTCTACCGCACACATCTTTCATTGTGTAGTCTTGCCACTGGCAACCTCAGGAACCTAGGATTGTTATGTTTTTCTTCACCAATTTAAAGTGATTATGTGTAGGAGGTTCACAAGATTTTCTGGGAACTTCAGAAATCTCTGCAGTAAATACCCCATCTCTGATGTAGGTATTCAAAGAATTCACCTTAAAAGTTCCAGGGTGAGAGAGTTGACTTTGCTATTTTCATTAGATGTTCATGGGATTGTTACCCTCACACTTTTTTTTTACTTCCAGAAAATGTAAGAGCATTTGAAGTTTCCCAGAGAAAAAAAATCAGTTCCAATCAATTTCTATTACCCAATTCCTGTGTGTGTGTGTGTGTGTGTGTGTGTGTGTGTGTGTGTGTAAAACAGAAAGAAAGTCAAGTATCTCAGTAATTGTCAGTGTTTGCCTGGAAACCAGGGCTTGCTGAAGGAGGGGAGGCAGAGGATTGGGACAAAGGAAACTTCATCTTGATATCATCAAACCTATTCATTATCACATCATTCCCCATCACACAAAAGAGTGTGAGTTCTTTTCTTAGTGGAATGATTGTACCTATTTTGCTTCGATGTTGGGTTGGCCAATATCTGTGGTTTTTCTGATCTTGTATTTACAAAATATAGGCTGTTTGCATAATATTTAACAGTCCTTTTGGATCATCACTAGTCATCAGAGAGATGAAGACTGAAACTACAATGAGAGGTCACCTCACACCTGTCAGAATGGCTACCATCAGTAAATCAACAAACAAGTGTTGGCAAGGATGTGACAGAAGGGGACCACTTGTGCTCTGTTGGTGGGAATTCAGATTGGTGCAGCCACTGTGGAAAGTAGTATGGAGTTTCCTCAAAAATTAAAAATGGCTCTGGCTGGTATGGCAAAGTTGGTTGGAGTGTCATCCCATAGCCGAAAGGTTGTGGGTTTGATTCCCAGTCAGGGCACATACCTAGGTTGCAGGTTTGATCCCTGGTCCAGGCCCATTTGATCCCCTGTCCAGGTGTATACAGGAGGCAGCCAATTGATACTTATCTCTCACATTGCTATTTCTCTCTCTCCTTTCTTCTTTCTCCGAAAGCAATGAAAAAAATGTCCTCTGTGAGTATAAATTTTTTTTTTTATTAAAAAATGAAACTATCTTATGGCCCATAAATTCCACTTCTGGGAATTTATCCAAAGAAACCAGAAACACTAATTTGAAAGAATATATGCACACCCATGTTCATTGCAATGTTATTTACAATTGCCAAGATCCGAAAGCAGCCCAAGTGCCCATCAGCAGATGAGTGGATAAAACAGTTATGGTACATTTTTACAATGGAATACTACTTGGCCATAAAAAAGAAGACAACTTTACCCTTTGTGACAGCATGGATTGACCTGGGGCATATTATACTGAGTGAAATAAATCAGTTAGAGACAAATACAACATGATTTTATTCATATGTGGAATCTAATGAATAAACTGAACTAACAAGCAAAATTGAGGCAGACTCATAGAAAGCAGACTGACAGCTCTGGGGGGATAGGGATGGGGGTGGGGCTTGGGCGTGCAGGGTTTGAGCAAAAAAAGGAAAAAAAGAATCCTTTTGGATCATCATTGAACAGGACAGTTTTAAAATGAAATTTGACCTTAAAACTCTTGTTCTCTTCAATTTTTAGAAGAGAAAACTGAATGTGGGAAGCATTATTTTATATATGAATATAAACTGAGTTAGTGATGGGAAAAAGATTAAGCTCAACAAAGAACAGACACATGCCCAGTAGACTGCTGTAAACACTAGGCAAGTGGCACTTACTGATTATCTCTCCATTCTGTTATTTTAGTTCATGAGTAAATGCACTGTTAAGTAGCAGACCCTGGGGATATAGAGAATATCCCTGGTGGGCATCAGGATGTATGTGCTTGGAGGAGAAATGACAGGTGCTAGCGTGTCATTTCCAGAAGAAAAAAAGAAAAATGAAAAAATATGGTGGTTTTTTAATTATTCCTACTTTTGGGTAGAAAAACCAAGTGTTGAATTCCATTTTTCAGACATTCTATGGAGTGTGATATGGACTGCGGGCTTCCTATTAGGACCTGGTATTCCAGGCCAGACTGCTGCACAAATGAAAAGTCTTAGCAATGCACTGTGATCTCCATTTTTGCCTCATAAATCCAGGATCAGTCAGAAGCTAGGGCTCATCTGAGTGTCATAGTCCAATGGGGATGGGAAATAGGTAGTCTGGCATGATGAAGAAGGTTTTATTGAGAGAAGAACAAAGTGGCAGAGAAGGGTGGAGTGTACTGCACAGGGTACATTTGTGGTCATGGAGTCCTGTAGTGGGGATAGGTCAAGGGAAAAGTTGGGACTGAAACCCTGTTTGTGCGTTTACAAAGCCATATACCTCGGTATGGGGAAGATTGCCCAGGCTGGGCCTGGAGAAAGATACCCTTTCTATATACTTAAATATAAGTCCCATATAGGCTAGAGGTGGCCCTGCTACTGTGCTTCTGAGTAAGCTTCAGAGTGATCCTAACACTTCAGACTTGGGTTCAATTGCCCAAGTCTGCATTTCCCTAGGACTCTGTCAGACCTCTACGTTTTCACACTCAGGCTCAAAGGAGAGGGCTGAGGCATTTTAGATGTTTAAACAGGGACTGCTGCATTGTATATGTGCATGTGCATGTGTAGTGTGTGTGTATGTGTTAAATGACAGTTTCTGGCTTGAAGAGTTAAAGTTGATTTTCAATTTAAATTCCTGCCTGGAATTCTGGGGAGTTTCATTTTGAGTGCCGGGGGTGATTTAGATGAGCACTAAGTCTTATTATCAAGGCCATGGATCCAATTCTAGTATAAATCATTGAGCCTGGGTTGGGGGGGTCTCCTGCCGCCAGATTGATCCAGTGACCTCTAGGAGCGTTGTGATGGGCGAGTGAGCCAGTCAGCAAGACTGGAACAAAAGTTGCCCATGGAGATTCTGCTGATGGAGGACAGCGTGTGTGTACATCTTGGAGAAGGGACAGGAGAGGACAGGAGAGGAGAGGGAGAAGAGCAGAGCTGAAATCATTTACAACTTGCAGCACAGAACCTCTTAAATCATCATTGAAAAGTCGTTGGAAATCTGGCAGAAGAGCAGGGTGCAGGTTGCCAAGAGAGGACACAAAACCCCATTTTGCCTCCACAATACCTGTAATGAACCGGAAGGGCTGGGGTGGAGCTGAAAAACAGATTTCCTGCTAAAACTAAAGTCTCTTTTCAGCCTGGTTTGCCACAGTTTTACAATGTGTTAGAATTTACATTCACATGTTTGTTAACTATTCTTCGGCTCACTGAAATGTTTTTATCCGTCTGACCTTGACCTTTGCCATATGGTACTGAAAACTGTTGGGCTGAAGTCAGATGCTGGGAGAGAGGCAGGGGCCAGTGAGGGGGGCAAGACATTCAGAGCAGGCCTCAATGGGACTCAGTGATGGGAGTCCAGTCCTGACTCTATGGAAGCCTTTCCCACAAATTCATTTAAAAGGGAAAAATGCCCTGTGTGAACCTGTGTCCTTTATAATTGCTAAGTCCCATGCCATGATTAGTGCTAATTTTCAGATTTCCATTGGAAAAGTTAAAGGTATTTGTGGGTCACTTGCAGCAGATGTTAGGCCCATTTATGGGGACAGAGGTGTTGGCGTGTGAGTTCCCTGAGGAGGGGGATTGCTGCTAATTTAGGGCTTAGGATAGCACCTTCCACTTTCTGGGGTTTAGTACATATTAACTTCCTAAAACAATAAAAACAAACATTCCAAGGAAGGAGCCAACTCTGCCCTTTTGAGAAGCAGGGAGAGAAATTGGAGCTTAGGCTCTTAGAAGTTAACCCAGGTTTATTGCCCATCTGGATATCTTGATATCAAGATAAAGGAGAAATACAGATATGGAAAATTAAATATTTCCTTAAGTGTGAACAACTCCTGAGGAAAGAGATAATAATTAATTATTTGACTACAGTGATTTCCAAAGCATTCAGCTCTGTGGTGTACTCTGCTGGTCCTATAAAGACCAGATGACACGCCCATATTTCAGTCCAGGGACAGGGTAAATTTAGATGAGCTCTAGGTCTTATTGGTTCATTATTACAAGGTCAAAGGGACAACTGGGAGAGAGACTTTGGCTAATGCCAGTGTGGATATCCAGTGAGAGACCCACCCAACAGAGCCTTAAAGTCGCAGGCCATGTGACATATTTCTGTCCTTCCTGTCCCCTATCTAGATAGGAGTACACTCAAAACTGTCACAGGCAGATGTTATTGTCATTCCAAAGATCTCCCACAAGAGACAGACATAGATTCCTCATGAATCTTTTCATCGGAAATGTCTTTCTCTAATGTTTGTTATCTTGATTTTGCTTATCTGTATGGCAATCTGTACACCCAGTTTATTGGTGTAACTGTCCTTCGGCGATTGTAGGTCTGAGGATTGTAGGGCTCTGTGGCCACTCACTCATAAGCAAGTACAGATTGAGTGCTAACTATGTAATAGACACTGTTGAAAGCAATGATTAAAGTAGCCAAGAAGCTCTGATTCACATTCAGGTGATATATACCCTGACTTCCTAGGGTTGATCAAACAAATTATGAACCACCCTTTTTTTCTGTAGTACAGACTATTTTGTGGTATATTGTGTCAATGTGTGCATCTTTCCCTCTGTTCTTAAGGAACTGTTCATTAGTCTATGCTGTATACCTAATGAGCACATGGCCTAGTGATTTCCAAAGCATTCAGCTCTGTGGTATACTCTGCTGGTCCTATAAAGACCAGATGACACACCCATTACCTTTTGCCCTCTGACAACTGACATTTTTACCTGGACAGCAGGACTGGGGGCCCACTGTGAGCTCATTCATCAGTTCCATAAACTAGTTAAGAAACCACGCTTGTTCAGTTTTTACCCAACACATTCCTTCACTCTGGCTTGATTGAAGGGAACACAGATCTCATGGCTTCCAGTTTGGAGTAAGGCTGCTTACATGCCACTTCTATGAGCTCCTAATAGGAACATTGCCTGAAGCTTTTTCTCTTTTCAGTGCTTGGTTCTGCAGACCTCCTTTTCTCTTAATTGATCAATTTTCCTGTTCAGAAATAGACATAATCAGATATAGTGCTTGGTAGCCTCTCTGAGAAAGCATTAGCTTCATCTGCTTAGACAAGCACTAGGTTCGACACCCCCGGCGTTGCTTTTCTTTCTCAAGAAAAAAATAAATGACTAAGTAAGAGAGTGTTAAAACAAAGTTATATTACTGCTTGGCATTTAATTGAGAGACTTGCTAATGTGTCCTTTGAACTCTTGGTTTCCTGTTCCCTGAGGAATTGCTGATACTTTGCTTTAATGGCAGCATAAAAATCTCAGTTTGACTCGGGTGGCATTATTTGGGCTTTAAGAATGCAAATTGTTGTTTTTACTGCATTCATTGGTCTAGTGATTCTGACAGCCAACATATCCAAGTAACTGACTGTTGAGAGAACGTTTCTAATTGGGAAGGCTTCTTAGCTCTTGGGATCTCTAGCGCCCTGCTGGTGGCTGGCATTGACAACTCCCAGTACTTCCTGAGGCTGATCTGTAATGAAATCAATACTGTGGAAAAAAAAAAAAGATGGCAGAGGGTGAAAACTGGTCTCTCTGAATAATGAATCATGGTGGTGGGAATGGGTAGGCTTTGGAGCAAGGTGGACCTGGGTTTGACTCTACTCTTACCCTTACTCAACTTTGTGGACTGACTCAGCATCTCCCAGCCTGAGTTCTTGTATTTACAAAATGTGAACAGCAGATATAAACCTCAGTTCATAACTCAGTTGTATAAAAGGATAACTTTCAAAATTTTCCTAAAACAGTTTGTATCTACTATAAGACCCCATTCTGTTGCTATGGCAGTAAGTTAATCACAGCCAAATTAGGGACCCTCTTTTCTTTTTCTTTTTTTTTCTTGTAAGGTGGAGAGAGTCCATTTGCCCTTGTTATCATCTATCAACAAACATCTAACACAGTACCCTTTGCCCCGTCTGGAACATGGTTATCCATCAACCTCACGTTGCCCCTGAGGTGCTCCTTGCTTCTCTTCACATACATCTATCAGGTCCTGAGGTTCTCTTTTACTTTCACGGTATGCATGAGACCACTGCAATAGTTTTGCTGCTTCCAGGCAACAATGGGTTATAAAAATCTGTTTTGCTGCTGAGGAACCCTTGCCTCAACTCATTATACACTGCTCTCTGGAGGCCTCACCTTCTCCCTGAGGCTCTGCTTGTCAATAGGTGCAGAACTTCCTCTCTGGGGCCTAATAAAATCCCCTGTCACCCTTCCTTTGTCTTCCCTTTCTCTAGCCAGAAAGAAGCTTTTCTAGTCTACAGGGAAAGCTCTGCTCTTAAACTTCACTCCACTCAAACATTTAACCTATGCCCAAGGTCCTTTTGAGTCTTGTAAGAACACTGAATTTTTAGAAAAGGAATGCCAGAATATTCTCTTTTCTCTTTTTTTTCTGCTTTCTACCTTGTAATATCTTACACCTAACATGATTAGTATTGACTGGTCTAGCTGCTTGAATTGGGAGTAGTGAAGAGGTGAAAAAAAGTGAATTACCCAGGGAAAAAAAGAAGACTAATTAATACTTTCAATTATTATCCTGCCGTACAAGGGATCATAACATCCTGTAGCACTGTTATAGAGTTCAGCAAAATGTTCAATATTGACATTCTCAAAGAATAGGTAGATACCACAATCCATGCCATCTTTACTTCTCCTCACCATTTTAGTGGATGGGAGGGAGGAAGGCTAGGTATATAGTGTGCCTTGTGCTAAACTTGTTTCTCCATTTGTTTTCTTTATCTCAATGTTCCTTCTTTACTCATTTGTTTGTGTGAGAAATCGGACAATTATCTTTTTTTATTGTTGTTCAAGTACATTTGTCTCCATTTTCACCCCTCCACAGCTCCCCGCCCCATCCATCCCCACCTTCCATCCTCAAACCTACCCCCTTTGGCTTTGTCCATATGTCCTTTATACATGTTCCTCGATGGACCTTTCTTTTTTCCCCCATTATCCCTCTCTAACCTCCCCTCTGGTTACTGTCAGGTTGTTCTTTACTTCAATGTTTCTGGTTATATTTTGCTTGTTTGTTTTGTTGATTAGGTTCCACTTATAGGTGAAATCATATGGTTTTTGTCTTTCAACACCTGGCTTATTTCGTTTAGCATAATGCTCTCCAGTGCCATCCATGCAGTCACTAAAGGTAGGAGCTCCTTTTTGCTGCATAGTATTCTATTGCATAAATGTACCATAGTTTTTTTATCCACTCGTTTACTGGTGGGCACTTAGATTGCTTCCAGTACTTGGCTAATGTAAATTGTGCTGCTATCAACTTTGAGGTGCATAGGTTCTTTGGAATTGGTGTTTCAGGATTGTTAGGGTATAATTCCAGCAGTGACATTGTCGGGTCAAAAGGCAGTTCCATTTTTAGTTTTCTGAGGAAATTCCATACTATTTTCCACAGTGGCTGCATCAGTCTGGATTCTGACCAACACTGCGCTAGGGTTTCCTTTTCTCCACAAGCTCTCCAGCACTCGTTGTTTGTTGATTTGTTTATGATGGCCATTCTGATCAGTGTGAAGTGGTATCTCATTGTGATTTTAATTTGCATCTCTCTGATGGCTAGTGATGCTGAGCATCCTTTCGTATGTCTCTGGGCCCTCTGTATGTCCTCCTTGGAGAAGTGTCTGTTCAGGACTTTGCCCATTTTTTAATTGGTTGTTTGTCTTCCTGGAGTAGAGTTTTGTGAGTTCTTTATATATTTTGGAGATCAAACCCTTGTCTGAGATATCATTGGCAAATATATTTTCCCATGAAGTTGGTTCCCTTTTCATTTTACTGATGTTTTCTTTAGCTGTGCAGAAGCTTTTTATTTTGATGAGATCCCATTTGTTTATTCTTTCCTTTATGACCCTTATTCTAGGGAACACATCGGTGAAAATATTACTGTGTGAAATATCTGAGATTTTCCTGCCTATGTTTTCTTCTAGGACTTTTATGGTATCATGACTTATATTTAAGTCTTTTACCGATCTTGAGTTTATTTTTGTGTAAGCTGGTGATAGAGTTTCATTTTTTTACATGAAGCTGTCCAGGTCTCTCAACACCATTTGTTGAAGAGGCTAGTTTTACTCCATTTTATACTTCTGCCCCCTTTGTTGAATATTAATTGACCATAGAGATTTGGGTTTATTTCTGGGATGTCTATTCTGTTCCATTGGTCTATGTGTCTGTTCTTATGCCAGTACCAGGCTGCTTTGATTACAGTGGCTTTGTAATACATTTTGATATCTGGTATTCTGTTCCCTCCAACTTTGCTCTTTTTTCTCAAAATTGCTGCTGCTATTTGGGGTCATTTATGGTTCCATATAAAGTTTTGAAGTATTTGTTCTATATCTGAATTATGTCATTGGTATTTTAATAGGAATTGCATTGAATCTATAAATTGCTTTTGGTAGTGTGGAAATTTTGATGATGTTAATTCTTCCAATCCATGAACATGGTATATGCTTCCATTTATTTGTGTCTTCCTTAATTTCTTTCTTCAGTGTTGTGCAGTTTTCTGAGTATAGGTCTTTTACTTCTTTGGTAAGGTTTATTCCTAGGTAGTCTATTTTTCTTGTTGCTATAGCAAATGGGATTCTTTTCCTGATTTCTGATTCAGGTATTTCATTGTTGGTGTATAAAAATGCTTTCGATTTCTGAATATTGACTTTGAACCCTGCTGTTTCATCAAATTCACTTATTAGGTCAAGTAGTTTTTTGCTGGGATCTATAGGGTTTTCTATATACACTATCACGTCATCTGCAAACAATGACAGTTTCACTCCCCCCTTTCCAATTTGCGTGCCTTTTAAGAAATTGGCAATTATCTTGAACATCTCTCATTTGTCTTTTTTCCTAATCATTCCCCCAAATCAAATTAATTGCCAAGTTTAATTATTTTGTCTTCAGTTTTCTCTCTCCCTCTCTCTCTCCCTCTCTCTCCCTCTCTCTCTCTCTCTCTCTCTCTCTCTCTCTCTCTCTCTCTCCAGGTTTGCCCCATCTCTTTCCTGAACATTATCCTTGTCTTCTCACTGATATATCAACATACATTCTTACTCATCTTTAATTCTTTCCCCACAAACAGACAGAGGGTGCTTAAATAACCACAAACCTCTCTCTTCCTTGGCTTCTCATGACCTGATAAGAATGAAATGGAAACTCACTGAGGTGGCCTTTAAGGTCCTGCATGATCTGGCACTGGTTCCCCCATGAGCCTTGTTTTACTTTACTGTCTGGTACAGACTGATGATTTCCAGAGCCAGTGTGCCCTTAGAGCTTCTTGGAGGTCCTCTCCCTGGTGGGCTCTCCCTTCTTCTGTTTTCTGCAGTTATGACCCCAGCTTTTATAGGCCACCATCATGTCTTCATGCTGTCCTCTGACTTGTTCACTTTCTTGCAGATGACCTGACCTCAATCTTTGAGAAAACAGGGTGTGATTTCTGAGATAGCTCTCTAAATTTACTTCATGTCCTCCTCCAAAATATGTTTTGCTTTACTGGTCCTTTCTTCTATGTCAAAGCAGACATGACCCATGTCCTTTCCCAGCTTGCCATTCTTCCTAGATGCCTGATCCTCTCCCAAACCTAGCATTAGCTAATAAAATATAGGACGCCCAATTAGTAGAATTGAAGATAAACAGTGAGCCGACTTTTTAGTACAAGTATATCTGAGATATTGCAATGGGGTGTACTTACACTAAAATATTATTCACTGTTTCTTGAAATTTAAATTTAACTGATTATTTGTAAATTTATTAGCTAAATCTGGTCACCTTACCCTCCCTTCCCATTCTCTGCGTTCTCTTCAATTGGGTGCTCCCACTCAGCTTTAAAGTCTTCTTAAGCTGCTTCCACCAAAAACTCTTGGGAACAAAAATATCATTCCCTTGATTTTATTCACTTTCAAGCTAGCACCCCAATCCTATGGTGTACTTTCTCTTTCAACTTCCTTACTTGCCTTTCATTCTTTAGGTCTTTGCAATATGATTTTCAGTCTCACCACTCAACACTCTTCTTAAATATCACAAATGCTTTGCAAGTTACCTCCTTTGCAATCTTCATATCAAATTAGGCTTTTCATCTGGGTCCCACAGATATTTCTCTCTCACATACTCTGTGCTCCCTAATGTTCAACAGTTAACTTTTAATTGCTTCTTGAAATTTATTCCTCTTTGCTTTCTAATTGTTGTGATTTGAGAGAATCTACATAGATCTAGTTGCCTAGGCTAGAGCCTCTGGAGTCATACTTCTCCTTATGCATCATTCCCAGTACAATTGGTTACCAGGTTTTATAGCTTCTGACTTTGGAATAAATCTTTCTCAGACTTCTCTTCTTTCCTTTACTACCTCCCCATTTCTACTTTAGATTGTTAGGCTTCTTTCATTTCTCATTGACATAAGTAGCATTTTCAGGCCAAAAAGGTTGCACCACTTTGTGTGTTTTATACTTATGTAAAAATAACCTCAAGGATTGTTCCAAGTTTAACTTCTCACCAAACTGTTAATTGTGTTGAAAAAAGAAAAATCCAGTGGGTTAAAATGCCAATTCAGTGTTTTAACTTCAGTGTTTTACTAAGAAAGCTGAACTTTTTTTCCTACAAATTCTTTGAAAACTCAATGCTAGATCTAAGTCTCTTGCTTAAAATCCTTCATTGCCAGTGGGGTGGGATGAAATATAAAATCCTTGGCATGACATTTAATGCTTTTTACTATCTGGTCTGCAAATATTTTCCCAAATTTTATTTATTTAACATTATGTTTCTCCCCAAATATTGAATGAAAGAGAGTATAGAAGGAGGGGTTAGCTGGTAATTTCCTTGAGACCAGGAACTGTGCTTTTTTCTCTCTCCTACCACTGTAATCTTAGCTCTAGGACACACTAAATGCTTAATGAGCAGGAGGGTGATGGATGAGAATGAGGTAAGTGAAACAAAGGCTTTGTTGGAGAGACGGGCAAGGAAGCATTAGGTCCAAGCAAGTAATAGCAATTGGTTGATGGTATGTTGGAGATATTCTAGGATTTATGGCTCCAAAATACCTTCTCTTCATAATAGATAATCTAGGATAATTCACAAAAGTTGTAAGTCATTCACATAACTGTCCATGTTGATAATATCTTAACCAACATACCAAGAAAAGTAAGGAAATCATTGTCTTGGGGCAACAATAGCTGGCTATAACACCCACCTCTACTTTCTGGGCTTCCATTTGCTAATTTTTCCCACCTTCCCCCAAATGTCACTACTCAAGCACCACAGCTCTGCACAGCCCTACTTGCTGGGTTGTCACCTTGAGCCTCTCCTCTTCCTGCTGGTCCCAGGACAGCTTCCTTCCTATCACAGCACCACCAACAGAGGGCAACTCCCAGATTGTCCCTGCTGCACCCTCTAGTGGCCATTAGGATACTGCATAACTGTTAAGGAACAGCTTTCCAGCATTGAAATGGCAACAAAGTGTGCGATCCTGTAATATCATAAAACATTAACTCTGTTCCATCTAGTCCTCCCTGGGGCAAGGATCTTGTGCCTCGTATTACCTAGGTGGGGTCTGGGTTCATTGTGGAGGGGACTTGGCAACAACTTGGGCATCAGACTGACAGTCTGTGCATGGGCTGTGCTGTATTGAGGCTGGGAGTTCAGGGAAAGATTCTCTCAGTATCTCATGGTTCCTTCTCCCCTCTTTGTCTTAGGGCACAGGGTCCCTTACAGATGCTCTAGCTCCAAAAATATGTGCGAATTCAACTCTAATACAATTACTCTGAGTTCTATAGGTGATTCATAATCTATGTGAGGAGTCTACCAATTGGTTTTAATATATTACGTATTTGTATTGTGGAACACATAGTTATTAGAAGTGGTGGGATTGCAGCTGGCAGTCCTGATTTATGAAAATGAAGATCAGCGTGGAGATGTCTACCAGCCAATAACCTTTCTATTCTGAGGCTGCTCCCATTTTTAGGCTGATTGAATGGCATAGTTCATGCTCATTTTACTTAGGGAGGAATAAAAGTCACCCTGAGATACTGAGAATCTTTCTCTCAACTCCCAACCTTGCTGCAGCACAGCCCATGCTCAAATTGTCAGTGTGATGCCCAAATTGTCATTTTCCTTCTCCCCAGAGCCGGATGGAGTCTCCTTGAGGCAGCTGAAGGAGTGACAGATAGACATATCGTGCAGTGGGGCCATTTGAGGCAGCCACGTGAGGTGTGGAAAATGTGATTTATAGGTATTTTTTTCCCCTGAGGGAAAACAGATTTCATTATTTTCCACCTCAGGTAAGGGGTAAATCTCTGGGCTTGACCTTGGAAGGTTGTGCGGCTCTATTAGTGCCGGCTGAAATGCTGATATAGAGTAAAACCTCATTAAATCAATATTGGTTATTCAAAATCATGCTTGATTGGAAGCAACTGCTTTCCCTCAGCTGCCCGATGCCCCAGTGTTCCTTGAACAAAAATATTAGCTACTCTAAAGTGGGTTAAGCTGGTGAAGTTTTTCCTGGTTCTTGGCATTTCAAATTAATAAGGTTTTTATTATTTTTCAAATAGAAGACAGTTCTGAAACAGCAAGTCCAATATTGATTATAATCTACTACTGTCACATATAAGTTTATTAATAGGAAAATTCTGTCTGTTTTAGTAAAAAGTGCATTTTCTCTTTCCACTTACACAGGTATACAGTGTCTGTTTATTGGAATAAATAAGCTTATGGGTCCCTAGGCAAATAGAAGTTATGTAAATAAACAGCCATGGCTCATTATCCATGGCAACGGGCAGCTGGAACACAGACAGATGAACTCAATCTAAAGGTTCTTTTAGCCAGTGTGAGACCAGGCTGAAAGGGCTGGGAGATGTGAGATCACAGGTGACCTTGGACAATTTTACCTTCCATCCATACCCCATCAAACCAAACTAGTGGTAGCAGACGTCGTCAGCATCATTTGAGTTTTTATAAAGGGTATCAAAGTGAAGAGAATAGGTGGGTAGTCAGAGGTCTGGTCAATTTATAAACTCATAAGGAGCAGTTGTGTGTTTATCTTCATGATCACCCCAGAAAGTTCCAGATTTATCATGCAGCCTGTAGCTCATCAGAATGCTGGGCCCTCTTAGGCTTTCAAAGGCATTGCTGTAGATTTGTATGTCTGTCATCTATCGACTGAAGAGTGTTTGGGGTTTAAATGAGGCAGGCCATTGGATTAATTGCCTGCTTCCTATCACCCCTTCCTTCTTTCCTTTGGTCCTTGCCCTGGTCAAAGCCAGGATAGTGTGCCTCTTATATATGCCTTTACTATGCGTCTCTCCTCCCCAGTTTCTCCAAATTTCCAGATCTCCACTGTGGGGAATGGGAATGGGTCCAGGTGGTATTACTGTGGCTTTGGGGAGGGGAGAAACTAGACCTGGAGTTAGAGAAGCCTGAGAAATGGGCTTCAAGCTGGTCTGGGGTCTTGGCAAAGTCCCTCCTGTCTACTTTGGGAAGGTTGCTGACTTGCCCGTGTGGACATGGCTTTAGAGTTGACCAGTTTACACCCATTTTGAGAAAACCTGATGCATGTAATATAGAATTTATAAACTCAGAAATGAGGGCATGACTTCTAGTATAACAAAGGGATTCCTTCCAGGTTCCTCTAAATCATGAAGTTTCCTACAGTTACTCTAGTGCTGCTTAATTTGCTCACAGCATTTTTTTAGAAGCTCTCTACAGATTGAGCAGAGAAACTCTCAAGTTAGCACAGAGGACATGTGGACAGGGAGAGTTGGGGGCCATTAACACGGCCAGGAAGCCTGCAGTCCAGGGTGGTTGTGTTGGAAGAGTAGCTGAGGACATTTAGCAAATTAAAGATATTTTTCTTTTATCCATCCCTCACCCTCATTAATTTTCCCCAATGCATTGTTTTCTCAGGACTGCACAGAAATGAACCTTGCTCGTGATTTGTCTACTCATAATTAGAGTCTTCCTTTCTCTTGTTAGACAGTAATGCCAATGATGACTGCAAATGTTTTGTCCCCTTTTAGAAAGGCAAAGAGCCAAAGTCATATCTGTGAGTTGACGTCAGGTTTATAATGCAAAGATTCAAGCTTCACACACCATATGTGTGCCCAATTTTCATTAAGCCTTTGAAAGTTTTAAACCATGCATTAAGCAGAGATCCTGTTTTTTGGTTCCTGATGAATTTTTCTTCCTATTTATTTGTACTAGAAGCTAGAGGTTCCTGTTTACTGTGACCTATTTTCAGGAGAGGTGAGTGGGAAGAAAGAGAAAGATGGAAGGAGGAGTGATCATATGAGAAGTGAAGGAAGAGAAAAGGGGGGCTGGGGACCAGTTTGAGAGGGTCTGGAGGAAGAGGGGAGGGAGAGACTAAGGGGGAAAGGAGTAGAGACTGAGGAAAAAGGACAAGGTGTGTGTGTGTGTGTGTGTGTGTGTGTGTGTGTGTGCGCGTGTAGCAGAAATAGACTGCTTAGAAAGAAGCCAACAAAACAGAGAGAAAATTTAACTTGATTGACTTAGTTTGGCTAGTTCTCTTCACCTAGGCCCACACCCAAACACACCAGAGAGGATAGTTTAAAAATATAAGGAATTTATCACATGTGGTTGAGCAGATTGCTCCCAAGGGGGTATTTTCCAGGGCCCAAATGGGAGAATCCCAACCATTTTGCACTGCAGAAGAGGTAATTTACTTCACACAAATGAACACTCGGCTCCTGGGGAGAGTATTTCTTCTTTTCTGCTCACAACAGAATAAGGTCCAATATTTCCAGCCTTGTTGGTGAGAGTTACATACCAATAAACCAAGAAAGTGAGATAATTAATGGATTTTGATGTCATTTGTAGGAAAGGTAGCAAATATTTCCAAGACCCTTGATTTGGGCTCCTTATCTCATCCCTGTGTGGCACCCCAAGAATGTTTCAGGAATTGGTTCTTAACAGCGAGAGACAGGACACACATTCCTTCCTCCCTCCCTCCCTCCCTCCCTCCCTCCCTCCCTCCCTTCCTTCCTTCCTTCCTTCCTTCCTTCCTTCCTTCCTTCCTTCCTTCCCCCCTTCCTTTCTCTCTCTCTCTCTTTCTCCCTGCCCCCACTGGCGATGATGATTATTTAAGGGCTTCTTCTCCCAGTATTCACTGAAAAGTGAAAATTTCTCAATTCACTCCTGAGGCACTGGGAAAATAGGTTTGGAGTTTGATGAGCTGCCTGACGCTGGCTCCTCTGTTTTCTGGTGTCAAGGTTTCTCAATAGTGGACTCAAAAGTTGCATTTTTCACCTACAAAAGAAATGCTATCAGAAAACCAGACAGCGGGTAATTGTATTTTGTGAATTGATGGTAAACTGACTCGGTTTCAGCCAAGGTCCAAAACCTGATAATGTTCAACCAGGAGAAGTGGCTTGTGTGGGCGAATTCATTTCTGAGTGGTCATTTATACTGGAGGAAAGTCTTGCTTGGATTAAAAAAAAAATGTTCTCCAATTTACAGCCAGAAGCTTTAGAATCATTAATAGCTCTGGCAACTCTGCTGTGTTAGTGTGAATGCGAGACTCCCAGTAAGACTGGAGGCACTAGCTTTACCTAGCCATTTCATCTGTCTCCTCAAACCTACCAGAAAGAAAGTGAAAAATATGTGCCCATAAGTATTCTCCATGGTGGGCAGCAGCAAATGTGCTGGCCCCCTGCTATCTGGCTGGAGTGGACAAGGGAGCATGAAGGTGCTGAGTGTCCCCTCTAAGCATGCCTAGGACTGCCCCTACCCTAGCCTGGAGCAGAATCAAGATGCTTCCCCAGAAGTGCACCTGCTGCCCATGTGACTAAGATCATCCATCCAAAGTTGCCAAAGAGCAACTTGCCTCTTTCACTTCTCCCACTGGGCCCACCTGGATGACTCTGCAGTTTTCTGGGACTCCTGTTCTGACCACTTTTTCATTGGAACTTGAGTCAGATAGCAAGAACTCTCCTCCTTGCCCTAGAAGAAATGCATCAAGGGAGGGTGGGAATGAAGGCAAAGCCTGTGAATCTGTTCCTTGTACACATTGGACCCATTCCTATCTCAGTGCATGCTGTTCAACCCACTTGGAATACCATTCTCTCTCCCATCAGCACCCATATACCCAATTTTATTTATTCTTCAAGGCTCATTTAATCCCATCTGCTTCATGGAGACTTTTCCATCTATGTATTCACTCCTCCTCCTGGTCTCCTACTGTACCTACAGTCTGTCCTGGAATTTCATATGAATTCAGACCATGCCTTGTGTTTCTTCTCTCTTCCTTCCTGTGTCCCTCACAGTGCTAGTCCATAGTAAGCTTAGAGAAATGCATGCTGGAAGACACACTGAAGGGATGAGCTGAACCTCATTCTTCTTTCCCCAGTAGGAAAAGGGGCTGAGGGAATCCTAGTGTGTGTCTCCCATGTAAGACAACTCCAATGAATTTCTAGGTCTGGACTCTCCCTAGCAGGGAATCTTAAGGAGAAGAAAATTATCACCTGCTTCTGCACCTTCTTGTTCTCTCCACTACAGTCATGCTTCACTTAATGGCAGGGATACCTTCTGAGAAATGCATTGTTAGGCAGTTTCGTTGTTGGGTGATCATA
Organism: Tonatia bakeri; assembly: GCA_004024845.1. Lineage (NCBI taxonomy): Eukaryota > Metazoa > Chordata > Mammalia > Chiroptera > Phyllostomidae > Tonatia > Tonatia bakeri. The sequence continues at coordinate 116,168 of PVIA01005085.1, forward strand.
GAGTGAAGTCACACCAACCTAGATGGCATAGCTTACTACACACCCAGGCTATATGGTATACCCTGTTGTTCTTAGGCTGCAAACCTGTATATCATATTATCTACTGAATGCTATAGGCAACTGTAACATAATGGTAATTATTTTTGTATCTACACATAAAAAAGTACAGTAAAGTATGGTATGTAGCACTTATATATACTTTTAGTACAGTGGGTTTGTTTGCACCAGCATCACCACAAATGCATGAGTAATGTATTGTGTTACCACATTACAGCAGCTACAATGTCACTAGGTAATGGGAATTTTTCAGCTCTGTTATAATCTTATGGAACCACTGTTGTATATGCGGTCCATTCTGAGAAACTGAGAAACATCGTCATGCATTGCATGACTGTGTGATTTAGACCAGGTCAAGATAAAATGACTATGACAGGGGAAGTGCAGACCCTCCAGACTGTGGGAAAGCCACCAAATGGGAAGTTTTGTACAAGCATGTAGGGTCCCACCTCTTGTGCTTCCTGATAGTGGAGAGTGTGAATGTTTTTTGGGGCATCAGGCTTTTCAGAGGTGAGTCTTCAGCTCCCTCACAATGTGATTACAATGAGAAGCTGAACTGAAAGGCAGGTGGGCACAGAACAAAGAATAACCAACTCTGCTGTTAAGGTTGGTGATGGTGAGTTCATCGTGGAAGGTTTCACAGGTGTAACCTTGTAGACTTTTGAATTGGGTCTTGAGTCTCTGGTTAGAGTCCTAGTCCTTTAGCCTGGCCACAGTAGGGCAGAGACCCCAGAAGTCCCACAGATAGATGCCCTGATTGTAGCATGCTACATAGTGGTGCACATGGATGCCCTCATTGGCTTTGGCAGGGCAGCACTGTCTCCTGGGCTGTCAGGGACCCAGCAGCTCAGGGCAAGGCAGTGAAGTGTTCTGGTGATTCTGCCATCCTATTCCCCAATACACAGTGCTGCCTACATGAGTTTTCCAGTGGCTGGACAGCTGGTAACCCAGAGATAAGGATGACCAAGCAACTCTCCAAGGCTGGCTGATGGTGAAACAGTGAGCCTCACAGCATTCTCTAATGGAGGAGAACAGGAAACTGCTCTTAAGATTGAATCCAAACTGCAAGTGATAGGGACAGAAGGCTCAATCCCAGAGCAGTCTGCTGTCAGGAACATCTGTCAGACAGACGGTCCAAGTGGGCCACTGCTCTCTTGGAGTCATCAATTCACTGCACATCAAGTTCCCGAGTGGGGACAACCTGGTGGCCAGTGGCGGCAGCAGCAGCAGCAGCAGCTTGATAAGTCCTGTGTACATCACCATTAACACACACACACACACACACACACACACAAGCAAAACCTGCCTGCCCCAAACATGGCTCTTCATTCCAATGCTTGAGAGTCCTGGTGATTTTTAATGCCACCTTCAGGATTTGCTAAGAACCTGTTGAGTTTGGCAGCACTGGTTAGTGGTTTGGCCCCAGAAAGCTTTGTTTAAAATGAAATGATTTGAAATGAAACCAAAGGAGAGGTGCTTTGCTGCAGTGCAGTCACAAACTGCTTTCAGTCTTGGTACACTGGTGAAAGGCATGAGAAGAACCCTCCATGTCCTAAGCTCTGGAGCTGCAATGGGCAAGCTGTGGCGCCCATGGAGGCCCCATGTGTGAAGTGCTGGGAGAATCATTGCAGGGCTTTTCTCTGTGGTATGCTGTTCTTACCAGTCTGGAGGTTATTAGTTATCCATCCATCCAGTCATTTGAAAGTATTTATTAAACTTTTCTGATGTGTGAGGCTTGTGCTGGGCATGGGACACACAAGGTCACTAGTCTGTGCATTCCCTGGGGCTCACAGTCCAGTGACAACAATTGATGGCTGAACAATGAATTGCATGACTAGAGTGGATGTCATCTGGTCCAAGAACATGATCAAAATAATTACTCTACCGGTTTGGTCATTTATTCAGTTATTCTTTTATTTGTTTGATTCAACTGACACTCATTAATTTCTAGACACCAGGAACTGTGCTAACTATTGCTGGAGGAGCTTAGCGCTTCACAGTAGTGGTGATGACAATGAAAAGACACACCGAGTGTGGGAGTGTGGGAAGACACAGAGCAACCAACCAGCTGTTATTGTTGGTGGTGGGGGCTGGGTGGATGAGGCTGCACTAGGGCTGGGAATGTTTAAATTGGAGGAGGATTTTGAGGAAATGAAGAAGGGGAATGACAGCTAGAGGGAAGGTGATCTAGGCAGAAGCGCATGCATGGTCACAGGCTTGGAAAAGTGGGCTGGTGGAGGGATGGTGGCTAGCCTTCTTTTTCTTACCCTTTCTTTTCTTTTCCTTTCTTTTTTAAATCAAATTTTCTTTTCTTTTTTTCTCTGAAATATTTTTAATTGCTTATTCTATTACACTGAAATTTCACAATATTCTATTTACACCTTCCAATTTGCAGGATGACACTCAACCCACTAAGCCACACCAGTCAGGGCATGAGAGTAGATCTTAAATGTTCTCATCACAAAAAAGGGCATGGTGATTATGTGACATGAAGGCAGTGGTAGCTAATGCCATGGTGGTAGTAATCATATTGCAAAATGTAGGTGTATTGAATCAACACGCTGTGCACCTACAAAATTTTATATGTCAATTACATCACAATAAAACGGAGGGAAAAAATAAAACAAGAGTCAAATTTCTCAGCCAAATAAAGGACACAAGAAGCTGTAATTTATTTTTAAATATATTTTATTGATTATGCTATTACAGTTTTCCCATTTTTTCTCCCCTTCATGCCCCTCCACCCTGTACACAGCCTCCCACCAGCATTCTCTCCACTTAGTTCATGTCCATGGGTCGTATACATAAGTCCTTTGGCTTCTCCATTTCCCATACTATCTTAAACCTCCCCCTGTCTATTTTGTACCCATCATTTATGCTTCTAATTCCCTGTACCTTCCCCCCATTCTTCCCCTCCCCATCCCCAGTGAAAACCCTTCATATGATCTCCATTTCTCTGATTCTGTTCCTGTTCTAGTTATTTGCTTAATTTTTCATTTTTTTTTTTTGGTTCAGTTGTTGATAGTTGTGAGTTTGTTGTCATTTTACTGTTCACAGTTTTGGTCACCTTCTTTTTCTTAGATAAGTCCCTTTAACATTTCATATAATAAGGGCTTGGTGATGATGAACTCCTTGAGCTTGACCTTATCTGGGAAGCGCTTTATCTGCCCTTCCATTCTAAATGAAAGCTCTGCTGGATAGAGTAATCTTGAGTGTAGGTCCTTGCCTTTCATGACTTCGAACACTTTTTTGCAGCCCCTTCTTGCCTGTAAGGTTTCCTTTGAGAAATCAGCTGGTAGTCTTATGGGCACTCCTTTGTAGGTAACAGTCTCCTTCCGTCTTGCTACTTTTAAGATTATCTCCTTACTTTTAATCTTGAGTAATGTAATTATTATGTGCCTTGGTGTGTTTCTTCTTGGGTCCAACTTCTTTGGGACTCTCTGGGCTTCCTGGACTTCTTGGAAGTCTATTTCCTTGGCCAGATTAGGGAAGTTCTCCTTCATTATGTTTTCAATGTCTTGTTCTTCCTCTTCTCCTTGGTTCAGATGTTGGAACATTTAATGTTGTCCTGGAGGTTCCTAAGCCTCTCCTCACTTTTTGAATTCTTGTTTCTTCATTCTGTTCTGGTTGAATGTTTACTTCTTCCTTCTGCTCCATCGTTGATTTGAGTCCCAGTTTCCTTCCCTTCACTGTTGGGTCCCTGTACATATTTCTTTATTTCTCTTTGCATAGACTTCACTTTTTCATCTATTTTGTGACCATACTCAACCATTTCTGTGAACATCCTGATTACCAGTGTTTTGAATCTGCATCTGATAGATTGGCTATCTCTTCCTCATTTAGTTCTATTTTTGGAGTTTTGATCTGTTCTTTCATTTGGGCCATGTTTCTTTTTGTCTCAGCACACCTGTTACATTGTAAGTGGTGGAGCCTTAGGTATTCACTAGGGTGGGACAACCCACATTTCTGCATTGTGGAGCTGTATGTGTAGGAGAGGTCAAGGAGGGAGCAATGCCTCTTGCTGGCTCTGGCCAGCTTTCACTCACTTCCCCTGCTAGCCACAAATAAATTGGGCCCTTCTGGTGCTGATTCCATGGCTGGTGAGTTTGTGTACATTCTAGGACCCTGTGGGTCTCTCCAATGAACTCTCCTATGAAGCTAGGAGTTTCTCCTGCTCCATGACCTTCAGGATATTTTTTTAGCCAGAGGTTTTGAGGCTTTGTTTTCCCATGCCAGAACTGTGGGTTGTGTGTTCTGCATTGCTTCCCAGTTGTTCCTCCTGGTTTATCCACAGACATATAGGGGACCATCTGGTCCACCATCTGCCGCCTTGCTGTGCATCCTCTCCACTATGGTTGCCCATGTCTGCCCCTTCTACCAGTGTAAATAAATGTTTCTTCTTTAACTCATTTTTTCAATTTTCTGGTAGTTCTGGTTATTTTTTGTTTCTAAATTTGTTGTTGTTCTTCTTTTGATTGTGCGAGGAGGCAAAGTATATCTACCTACACTTCCATCTTGGCCAAAAGTGTGCCTCATGCTTTTTGATTAGAACACTTAATCCATTTACATTTAAAGTTATTGTTGATAGGTACTTGTTCACTGACATTATTTTTTCCTTTGTACCTGTGTTCCTCTCTTTCTCTCTCTCTCTCTCTGTCTTCTTAAAGAAGTCCCTTTAGCATCTCTTGCAGTGCTGGCTTAGTGAAAATGTACTCGTTCAGTCTTTTTTTGTCTGGGAAGCTCTTTATTTTGCTTTCCATTTTAAATGAGAGCCTTGATTGATAGAGTAGTGTTGGTTGCAGGTTTTTGCTTTTCATTACTTGGAATATTTTATGTCATTTCCTTCTGGCTTATAGTGATTCTGTTGAGAAATTAGCTTATAGTTTTATTGGAGCTCCCTTGGATGTTACAAGCTGTTTCTACCTTGTTGCATTTAAGCTTCTCTCTTTTTCTTTAAATTTTGCCATTTTAATTATGAGGTGTCTTGGAGTGGGCCTCTTTGGGTTCACCTTGACTAGAATACTCTGTGCTTCCTGAACTTAAGTGACTTTTTACCTCACCAACTTAGGGAAGTTTCCCGTCATTATTTTTTTTCAAACAGGTTTTCTATCCCTTGCTCCTTTTTTTTTTTTTCTCCTTCTGGTATTCCTATGATACAAATATTGTTATGTTTCATGTCCTGAAGCTCCCTTAAACTCTCCTCATCATTTTGAGTCTGTTTTTGGTTTGTAGCTCTGACTAAGTGTTTTTTTCCTACCTTGTTTTCCAGCTCACTGATTTGGTCCTCTGCTTCATCTAACCTGTTTTTTTAATTACTTCTAGTGTATTCTTTATTTCAGATATTGCATTCTTTATTTCTTACTGGTTGTTCTCATAATTTTCATGTCCTTTTTCATGCTACTGCAGTTCCCACTAAGTTCCTTATAGTTCTCATAAATTTCCTTGTAGTTCTCATTGAGTTCCTTGAGCATCCTTATAACCATTATTTTGTACTCTGTCTATGTCTGATAGATTACTACCCTGAATTTTATTTAGCTCTTTTTCTTGGATTTCCTCCTTTCCTTTCAATTGGAGGTTGTTTCTCTGTCTTCCCATTTTAGGTGACTCTTTTTATTTGTGCATCTCAGATTGCTCTGCTTTGACTGCTGTCTTTGTGGGGCGGATTTCTGTGGTAACAGTTCTGTGTGAGTCAGTGGAGTAATCTCTTTGATCTCCTGGTCTGGATGACCTAGGTATGCCTTTTATTCAGTTTATATGGGCTCTCTTATTGACTATTGGTGGTTCATTGGTGGATTCTCCCCTCTGGCTGGCTGACTGAGAGTCACAACTCCCACCACATCTTGTAGGCTATTGTACGAGTGCTTCAGAATGAAGCAAAACTACCCCCCAAAAATCCAAACCCACACCAGCAAAAATCCTCCCCCACAACACATCAGCAATATAAACAGCAAGTGAACAAAGATTAAAAAAGGTAGAAAGAGATTAAGAATATTGTAAGATAGGAAAAAAGAATATGAACTGACTAAAGGAGAGAAAAATGATTTTTAAAGGGAGAGGGAGAAGAAATAAGAAGAGTAGGAATAGAAACATGGTGAAGAAAGAGGGGAAATAATATTTATTTTTTTTTAATTTTTTTTAATTTTTATTATTTTTATTTTTTTTACATTTTTTTTAATTTTAATGATTGTTTAAGTACATTTTTCTCCCCTTTACTCCCAATCAAGCCCACCCATCCCCCTCCCATCTTCCCTCCCATTACCACCCTCCCCCTAGTTTTATCCATGTGTCTTTTAACTTTGTTCCTGCAAACCCTTCCCCTTTTCCCCTGAAATTCCCTCTTCTTTCTCCTCTGGCCACTTCCTGCCTGTCCCCTAATGCAGTGTCTTTGACTATATTTTGCTTGTTTCTTTGTTTTGTTGTTTAGGTTCCTGTTAAAGGTGAAATCATGTGGTATTTATCTTTCACTGCCTGGCTTATTTCGCTTAGCATAATGCTTTCCAGTTGCATCCATGCTGTTGCAAAGGGTAGGAGCTCCTTCTTTC